>JAHQIV010000153.1:0-31415 GCA_030463285.1 Phytophthora europaea | reverse complement strand
GCAGCAGATCCAGACGAAGCTCGGCGCGCAGCACACGGCGCAGGTGCTGGCGGCCGTGGAGCTGCTGAGCTTCGGCGAGCTGCAGTGGTGCGGCGAGTATCTGGCGGTGAAACGACCTGATCATGATGTGGGCCACTCGCCCTACTGGAAGCACCGCCGGGAGTTCCAGACGCTGCTGGTGTATGACACGCCACCTTGCAGCTTGGTCTTGGCCGTGAGAGTGCTGCAGCTGCTCGAGATCGTGGCTGCGGTGTGTTGCATTGCGCTGCTGCGGTGGACGTGGGCGTTGAAAGCCCTCAAGGTGGTGGATTATAGCTCAGGAAAAGTGGACGTCGTCAGGTACCTCAACGACGCGCCGCTGGGAGGGTGATTGATTGATTGTATATAGGCCGCGGGCGCCGTGCTTCATGCCGACGACGCTCGCACTAAGTGAATGTAATTTATGAAAGCTGTTAGCTATAGGTGGGGTGTGTGGTTGTGCTGCATTCAGTGCATTCCAACGCACACTGCAAGATGGTGCGTCTGCAGACGAGGATGTGTGAACTTTTACTGACGAACGACAACGGTGAATGAGTTTTATTACGGAGCTGGGTTTGATTGATTCATATACCGTCGGTGATGCAGACCTCGTTGAAGTGGATGGGAAAACTTCATGTGTCACTTGCACTTTTGCACATAATGGAGAAAGCGAACACTTTCGAGGCTCGAGTGGTTCTCGACAACGGAGCGTCTTTCACCTATCAAAATCCTTCCCAATCCATGTGCATCCAGCTTTCCGACTGCCCACATTGGCAAGCGGCCAAGTCCGTCGCGTGGCGAAACCTCCTTGCGCACTGGTACATCAACTTCTTTCAGAGCGACAACTGCGTTGGCAACGATGGCGACGTCTACTCCTTTGCTCATGATAAAGCAGTTGATGGCGTGCACACCTTCGCTACACCCCGCGGTATCAAGTCGATCTACGCCAGACCGTCCAACGGCAAAATATCGTGGAGCTTGGCTCGCAAGTGCGTCCAGCTTCGGCTGCCCGTCAAACGAGCAGAGTCTGCGCTGATCGGTGAGAGCGGCTCTAACAGTTCTCAGTTCCTCAAGGTTGCAACGGGTGTCGTTGTATCCGATCTCGGTGACGACATCTCGACGAATTGGTTTGAACCGATCGAAGATTGAGGCGCCACTGCGCGTTAGTAGTACAGCATACCAGCATCCGCGTAAATGGACTCAATATACTATCCCCCCCTACCGGTAGGCTGTTTTAACTCAGGCTAGTACCTCATCTTTTTTTAACAAGATTCCTTATTATTGTTTTAACAAGATTCCTATTATTTGAGGTACGTTCGTATATTTTAAAATACATGTACCGCATAACCAATTTTTTTTCAGGTCGGGTTTCCACCCCCAAAACAACTCGTTGGTCTGTACGCTCCAAGATGTTGCCATCCAACAATGTTCGAGCTATCTCAGCTGTAGGGAGGGAGGCATTCTAGCGGAGAAGACCATCTTCCCCTCACTTCTCGTTTTGCTTTGCTCAGCGAAGAGCAGTAAGCATGACAAACTGGCCGGTGTTTCAGCTTAACTTCCAGAATGACCTGCGTCTTCGTTACGATAACCCATCCGAGCAATTCTGCTTCAGGTTTGATACCTGCCACGACTGGGCGCCACCAACATGGGTTTCGTGGTGGGAGCTCCCGACGCACCAAGTGGGCATCTTCTTCGAGACCACCGACTGCACATTTCGGAGTGGCAAGTTCAACTTCAAGACGACTCGAGGTCATGTCGACGGCTGGAAAATCTTTCAGCCGGCAAAGGCATTTCGGTCGTTCAAGTTTGGGGACTACGAGGACGCGTTGCTGAGGCAGAACCTCACGGAGGCCTCGACGGCTCAACACTGCAACATCGCCAAAGCTCGAGCGACATTCGAAAGCCTCGAGGTCAACGACACTGTTGTCAACGCTACGTCCACGATTGAGTGGAGCAGTGATGAAGGCATATCGTCGAACTGGACCGATCTTCTTCCTGCAGAATTGAAGTAGCTCGTAGCTTTCGAGGTTGGTTGGAGCTGCACTTCACCGCGTTTACATATTGACACAACCCCTTACTTAGTCATCGTTCGATTAATTACACAGTGTAATTTACACTACTTCGAAGTACATTCTTGTTGGGAGAAACCCTATTTACTCCCTCTTTTTTCAGGTCCAACTAATGTAGATTGTAGGTAGGTGAAAGGAATTCAGTAGAGCTTCTGATAGAAATTGTGTAAACATCACGGAAGGTCTTGATGTTGTATGGAAGTGTCCCTCTTGCAAGCAAAATGTAGTGCAACAACATCCACGACAAATGGAAAATTAAAAGCACGAAGCCGAACAAAGTTTATACCGCTTATTCCTAATACTCATGATAAAATGAAGCTCTCAAAATGCAAAGTTTTCCTCAACTCCTATGCACTTGTCATTTGCTGGCAGCCTGGTGATTGAAGTGGTTGATTTCAGCTCTGCAGGAATCGCAACGCCACCTTGTTAAAAACCACCAGTAGAGCTTTCCGCCGTGCCCAAAGAACCAGGAAGATCCTCACTCCAGTTTGACGACAACCCACCAGCAGCATTGGCCTCGTTGGCCCACTCAACCTCGTAGGAAGTGTTGGCGCCCGTTGCGTTCCCGTCGAGAGTAGCGCTGTCAAACCTTAGTGAAAGCACGGACAAGTCACAAGTTCGAGACACAGAAGTGGCTTTGAGTTTCTCCTCGAGCACAGCGTCTTCGTTGCGCCCCAACATCATGGACCGGATCATCTTGATCCCCGACATCGGAATGCCACCCGTGACGTGCGATCGACCCGATCCAGAGTTGAAAGTGAAGTAGCCGTCGCGGTAGGTGCAATCGGGAGTCTCATAAAACGCGGCGACTTTGTGCAACGGGAGGTTCTCCCACTGCACAATCAAAGCCCGAGGCAAGTTCGGGCAGTCGAACGATCGGCACACATACTCGGACGGATTCACGTATCGGATGTAGTGATCACCATCAAAAGCCACTTGTAGGTGCGGAAGAGTACCCGGAATCGAAGTTTCCATTCCTCTTGACGTCCGCGAAATTACTCTTTGAAGGGAAGTGCGGAGTTGTTGGTAAAATGTGAAGTGATTGTTGGCCAACTAAAACGAGAGGCCGCACTGTGAAAAAGTACGCACTATCCAGAACGCTCAAATGAATGGCGCAAACGCTGGGTTTGTCAAGACTCGTGTATTGTGGATGGTAATCTACGCACTTTA
Organism: Phytophthora europaea; assembly: GCA_030463285.1. Taxonomy (NCBI): domain Eukaryota; phylum Oomycota; class Peronosporomycetes; order Peronosporales; family Peronosporaceae; genus Phytophthora; species Phytophthora europaea. The sequence continues at coordinate 28,158 of JAHQIV010000153.1, read as the reverse complement.
GAAGTACCATTACAGGATCGCTGCACTGAATTCGAAATCCAGTTGGAGTCTGCAAAATATGCGCATCGAAGTATTCAAATGCCTTCAATTTAATCATATACGGGGTTTTTGCGTTGCTGAGATCGCGTACAGATATTCATTTTCTGCAGCTACCCGACTTGCGTTTGCTCAGTACATGTATGAAGAAGGAAATTTATACAAATATTTATTGACACGCAGAAATTGATTGAACGTGTATGTTCCGTCGATGCCTCCTAGCTCCAAGTTGTGCATGTGAGTTACTGGCAGGTAACTCACATGCACAACTTGGAGCTAGTCGGAAAGATGTCTGGCAAAGTCGGTAATGACAATGATCTTTCCGTAGAATAATTGAAGTGCTGATGCCGGCCGTGAAAGCATTGGGTGGCATCCCATACCATTGATTGTGTTCAACTCAATTCGGAACCAGCCATACGAGCAGATTAAGCAAGACCTGCAGTATCGAACGAGGCAAGAATGGAGAGTCTTGGTCGATCGGAGCCCGTTTCTCGATAGATATCGAAGCGTGTGCGTCTTAGTCACATGACGGCACGATGTAGGTGGATAAATTACTTCTACTCTCCAATTCACCGAATAGAGGCAATCCATTGTGGTACTCGAGTCGATTAGTTCGATATAACGTACGCACTATCCAGAACATGGTGCAAGCTTTGGTTGGATTGTCATTTTAACTTAAAATGACAAATTCGATGTATCCCGCTCTTAATTTGTTTAACAAATGCTCTTAATTAAACAAATTAAGAGCGGGATACATCGAATTAGTCGATTCCAGTAGCTACCACATTGCCTTTAATCAATGAATTGGAAAGTAGAGGTAATTTATCCACCTATATTGTGCCGCCATGTCATTAAAACCCACACACGCTTCGATATCTATCAAGAAACGGGCTATGTAACTATGAATCGACCAAGACAATCCATCCACGCATCGTTCGATACTGCAGGTGTTGCTTGATCTGCTCGTATGGATATGGCTGGTTCCGAATTGAGTTGAGGTATGGGATGCCACCCAATGCCTTCATCAGCACTTCAATTACCCTACGAAAATACCATGTCATTACCTATTTCGCCAAGGGCAACGCAGACATCTTTCCGACTAACAAACCTGCCACCAATTCAGCGATGCACAAGCTACGTGTGATTTACACGACCGGAATCATCATGGAATACCCGAACCCAGAAAGCCACACATGCTTCTCCATCGGGAAATGCGACGATTGGCACCCTGCGCTAATGGTGACGTGGTTTGACCTTCCAACCGATCGCTTTGCCATGTTTTTCGAGGACGACAATTGCTACAGCGGTGAGGGCTACTACATGCACCAATCGGAGCTAGGCGACATCGACGGGTCCTACGCGTTCAAAAAGAAACAGCCGATCCGATCAATGATGATGGGAGTTAAGCAAGATGCTACGAACTCGCAGACGCTTGGCTCGGAAAGCATCGATCGTGGCTGCTGGAGTACGCCGCTTATAGGGAAGATTGAAGTACCATTCGCATACGAGAGCGCCGCTGCTTCTGCGAACAAGACAACGTTTAACACCTTCGCGGAGATCGAGTGGGTTGAGGACAGGGATCCCGCTGGTGGACTATCGGCAAACTGGTCCGATGCTCTCCCGGAGGGGACAGGCAACGAGTTCAGGGGCTCGCATATCAACGACGAAGTACTGGCATCTACTGCCTCCGACATCAACTAACCAGGTGATGGTGCTGGACTAACATAGCAAGAATGTCACGCCACAACATCTTCATTTTCGCTTTCTCAACAGCAACTTCAATCGAAAGGGTCATGCATTGCATAACATGAGTTTGTCCACACCATGAATTTATACTACAGTACGTTGATCTTGCTGTTATTCCTACTAGCAAGCGCAGCAAAAAAACATTCTCAGCACAAAGTGAGGGCAACAAATTGCTGCCAGCGGTGCTGATATTTTCTAAGTTTTCAAAGTAGCCTTTTTGCCAAACAAACTGACGTACTTATAAGTCTCTCTCGGATTGACTGTTTTTCAAGTTACTTTGAGGCCCTGCTAAGTTTTTTAACTTACATGTTAGCGATCAGATAGTAAGGAAACATAGTTGCTAACATGACATTCGCGTGCGGCAGAAGCACCCACCCTGTGCTGCGCCTACAGCACCAAATCGACGTCCAACAGCAGCTTACGCACCGACGTTAAGTCTGCGCCCGCCAGCAACACCCGTCTATCAACAGCAATTTCGTAGTGAGAGCAGGCTTTTTGGCTTTCAGGACCTTAGGTGTTTTTGACTCGAATTGGGCGTCAAGACAACCTAACATAGCGGCAAAACAACAATAGGCTACTGTAGATGCCACCGTAGGTATGTTTCCAGGTTCATGTCAACTTTGAAACCCCCTAATATCAATATTTAGTGACCTTTTAATAGTAATTATCGGCAATTTTCGTATCACTAAGGGGATATTATGGGTTGTATTCCTATTTGGGTATTATGCATTTGCATCGCGCTGGCATCATTTCCACCACACCATTCATCATGTATCTTAGCAGCTAGTGGCGACCACTAGCTGTAGTCCACTGTGGCCACCTAACTCGTTCATCAAGCATCGAAAGCACATCCACTCGTTCCCTTGTCGAAGTGGCACTATGAACAATACGGTTCCATTCTGTTTTCTAATCGCGAATGCGATTCAACTGCAGAGTTCTGTTCGAACAAAGCTAAGGCAACTCTGTGTAATCTCGAATACGTTCTGTCGATTTTGCTCGGTATGCGGTTAGCACTGGTTGGAAAGCGAGTACATGTAGACGCCTTTATGCGGTGCGATCTAACAGCTCGTGCTCATTCCAAAATTTGCTTTCGTTGCGACAAGCAACAATGGCCCTGAACGTGACGTTCATGAGCGGCGCGAGTCTGCAGTTCGAGCTTCATTACGCGTGGAAGTGCTGGACATTTGAAAGCTGCGACTACTGGGAGAAGACGACACAAGTGGCGTGGTCATACATCCCCACCGCGATGTTCGTTGGTTTCTACGAGTCGAATACGTGCCACGAAAGTGACGAGTATCCCGTGGAGTATTTCGCTCTTCAGGGTTCCTACACATTCCCACAGCCAAGGGCGATCCGATCGGTGATGGTTGGAGCATTCAACAACCTCACGCGTCGACCTTCGTACATCTATTCCGAGTGCCCAAATGCCGACGAGCGCGCGGGTCTTGGATCTACCGACGGCGATGTCAGCACGTTCTTCGTGGGGGACACCAATGGGAGTAGCGGGCCGTCGTCAAACTGGAATGACGTACTTCCAGACACACCAAGCAATTCTGGCAATGCTGCGGGGAGTGGCGATGCAATGAATTCCGCCCCTTAAATGGCGTCGCAGCTGTAAGACTGCCGCGTGCTAAGTCGGTAGTATGTAGTGTGAGTCTGCACTACCAATACATAGTAACAACAAATCTGACGTTATTAATTTCAAGCGGTTCAGCATACTGAGATTGAGACTAGGTACAGTACTATAGTTTTCGACGCACCGTCTCAAATACCTGGTCACTTGATTTTCGCTTAGTTCTACATGTACATGTAGACCTGTGGCCTTGAGTTGGTTCCAGGTGTTCATTCCCCATTTCGCACTCTTCTTGCTACCACTCGTTGGCGTTATGGCTTCATTCCTTCGTGTGACCTTCCCCAAGACGGACAACCTGAAGTACAACAACCCCGGCACGTGGCGCTGTCTGGATTTCAAGAATTGTGGCTTCTGGCAACCTGCGCACTCCGTTTCGTGGGTGAACCTCTCCACCGATCACTTCGCAATGTTCTTCGAGTCGAAGCGGTGTCAGGCGGATGGCAAGTACGTTTTTATCTCGGCTCAAGGCCTCACCTCCAGCATCAAGAGATTTCAAACTCCCCAGTCCATCCAGTCCATGATGATCGGCGAGAACCACAACTACACGCACCATCCCTTGTCCATAACGCAGAAGTGTCCTGCACACTATGAGGGCACGAGTCTCGAAGCCACCACTGTCGGTCTGAATGAGACCAGCATCAACGCGACGTACGACGTGGAGTGGGGCAGTGAAGACGGTGGCCTATCGTCGAATTGGTTCGACGATCTATCTGACTCAAGGATGCCGTAAAATAGCGTCTCCAACGGTAGAGCTGAGAGTTGCTAAGGTCATCTACGGTGTGTTCAAACATGAAAATGGAGGTGCTTACCTCCACCAACTTCAAATATATAATTAAAGTGCTTTTGTTGCATTGTGACATCGCGGGGGTTGCCTGTCATATCAGAGCTACTAACCATTGAAGGAGGATCAATTTCACAGCTAAGCTGTGCGTAGTTTTCATTCACGAGTATTAAAGCTCTTAAACCCTTCACCACTTTTCGTTTTTCGTGCTTTCAAGCATCCGATCAAACGCTAACGCTCGTGAGATGTCGAGGCCCTACATGCGCGTGACGTTCGTGGATCAGCAGTCGCTGACGATCATGAACCCTAAAGCTTGGACGTGCGTGGAATTCAGCAACTGTTCCTACTGGCACAAGACGAGCTTGGTATCGTGGAAGAACCTCTCCAGCAACCAGTACGGCATCTTCTACGAGAGCGACAACTGCGTGTCTGAGGTGTTTTTCCACTACATCTCAGACCGAAGGGCTATGCTGGTGACTTTCGGAAATTCAAGAAGGAGCGATTCATCAGCTCGATGATGATCGGAGAAATGTCGACCGTATACCATCGGCCTTCCATCACCTACACCAGCGCCTGCCCCAAGAGTTCGAGCGACAAAGAGGCGGACATCATTGCGAACGAGACCGACAGTCGTATTGTGTGGGCTATCGACGATGGATCAACCAATATAGGAGGCCTATCATCAAATTGGAGCAACATTCTGCCGGAGATTGCTTCCACCTAAGTCGATTGGTGCAATACGGAGAAGAAGACAAAAGGAATGATACAGCAGTCGTAGTGTCACCACCTTCCATTTACCTACCCAAACTACATGTAGTTTCATGTTAGTGTGAAAGGAAAAGGAAAATATGTTTTTTAAGGTTGTGAACCGTTAGGAATAAAGTACACGCTAACTTCCATTTCGAAACACTGGATTGCAAACTTGCGTCATCTCTGATCATGAATGGCACTATGTGAAAAACTCTGTGATTAACTCGCAGCCTTTTGTCCATTTCCCATTTTGTGCGCTGAGAGACCGACCGACCTGGGATGGCGTCGACGAAATTGACGGTAGATTTTGGCGGAAAGGACTCGGTGGCATATCTGTGCATGACACTGACTGCCTGCTCTTCTTGGCAACCAGCGACGTCGGTCACTTGGGACAGCCTGCCAATAAGCAAGTTTGCAATGTTTTACGAGACAGACACGTGCCGCACTGGAGGTAAGTTCTTCTACATCTCGGACGTTGGATCAACCAAGGGCACCCACAACTTTCAGAGCCCTCAGGCGATTCGGTCATTTATGATTGGGGAGAGCGACTACGCACGTCGACCATTCCTTATCTATAGTGCCTGTATCTACGCCAAGGAACGCGCAACAACGACGGATGGAAATAATTCAAAGCTCGACGATTCCTACGAGATCACGTGGAGCACTGGCGGTCTGTCCACAAACTGGTCTGATGCTCTTCCCGACACCATGATGCCAGCAAACAACTCGTACGACGAAGAATACGGCGGATGAGTCTAACTACCTTGCTCGGCTGAATAATCTTGTTTTGCAGTTATATACATGGGTTGGGATCATCGCCTCTACAGTGTTTTTTTACAATAAAATCGATGATATGTGAGCTATTCGTGAAGCCAGACCAATGAAAATCCTACCAGTTTAGCTGTGATTAGATCCTCCTTCACTTGTTGGCAGCTCTGACATCACAGGCAATAAATACCCACCCAAGACACAAGAGCATTTAGAACTAGCTGAAGGTGCAAAAGGTGACTGCAACACCAATAACACTGAGCAAGTACAGGTATAATAAAGGCGGCTGATGTGCACACATAAAACGAGTACTGTAAGCACTCTTTGAGAATTCTTTGTTTTGAATTATTTAACTTCGAAGTAAAACTGTATTTGTGTTCGTACAGTACACGTACAATCAATTTTGGAACTATGGCAATAATATATTGTCCGCTTTATCAAACAAAATGATCGTGGTGCATGCAAGTTGTGGCAATTTTTTTCCTCTACTTTCAGGCTCTCGAGGTGGTTGTGCCTAGATATTCAATCTGGATGTCGTACTGGGTCTTGGTGAGAATGCACGTCGAATACTTCGTGGACGTGAGGACAGATCCTCTTGGTAGATAAGGACGGTGGTATTAATACTCCTTGGTAGAGCATAGTGATCTGATAAACATCTGAAACGATAAGAAATAACGCTTGGACCACCCAGTGGATAGAGGACCAACGAAGCAGTTTCCTCGACCACGCATGCCATTTCTGGAAACTCGGCGCACGTGTCAGAGATTGAGATGTCAGCGCAACCTGCGCGTTCAACAGCGAGAACGACAAATTGTGTTGGACCTGCAGCATCACAAATTCCAGCTACGAAGTCATTTGTAGACAGGTGGAAAATCATTCAGATTGAAAGCCAAGGCGCGTACTCAATTGAGCGCTCGATTTCTATCGTAAAGCGACGTCACTTCGTACGTGTGCATACTTAATCCAGTTCCTGCGTCAGTAGTAGCTTTGCTACTAGAGTGTTTGCCACTGCAATCGCCGTCGGAAGGATGGAGAGACAATTGGGTTTTCTGGCTCCGTTTGCTGGTGGTCCAGCTCATTCTTGGCGTTCTAATGAACTCTCAAATGACCCGATTTATCCCAGGTCTCCAGTTCACGGTGATGAGAAGAGTGGCTGTGACTATGGGAGCTTCTGACGCATTTATGGGGACGTGCCTCCTGGCTGCAAGAAAAATCGGTTTTCCAGTGCCGCTCATGATGCAACTTACCCCGGTTCCAATGAGAGTTTACAACACAATCATGATTCGAGTGGTCTTGGGTTCAGCGCTCTTTGCGAAGAACTCACCATTGAAGACTGATTTCGACAGGTTCAACCGCTTCGTTCTGGCATTTCTGACGCTCAATACCGTGTTCCCGATCTACAAAGTACTAGACGAGCTTATCCCGCTGGGGTTTCGAGGAATCGTAGTCCTCATTTTGCCGATCTGGAAATTTGCTGCTAAACACTTCATGGTGAACGTACACACCAAGATGGATAGCGTACTTAGAAAATCGACACACAGAGCTACAAACACCAGCATGACATCCTCCTTTTCGCGAGTGGTGTCGGATTCAAGATCCCTTTCGCTCACGATTTTATTCGTCCTAGTAAGCACAGGGCAATCGTTGCTGGAGTTTCGGGCCATGTGTGCTAATAGAACAGTGCTGCTGCAACTCATGGGCCAACGTAGAGCTTTTCAACCTCGTCTTCGCTACCGGTTTTACAACTTTTTCGGATCGACCAATCTATTAACGATTGTTCTTGATTCAACACACGATTCAGCTTCCTTCCAGCCGAAATCGCTGGAGAGCGTGAGATTGTGGGCGTGCTTACCGTATCCACTTCAGCCAGGAGTTCTCAACAGGCTCCAGGATCTTGAAAAACTGGGTGTGTATAGCCGCAAAAATGAAGATCTACAGGCGACCTTGCAGCGGCGTTTTTCGCGACAGGAAAGTGCAGTAATTGCACCAAGTGAGATGATCTCGACCAAGTTTTAATCGGGTCCGGTTGAAATCTACGCGGCGAACACCGAGAGGTCGAAACAAATCGTGGCTGAAGGTGTACGGCTCCTATTTCATTTGGAATACGTGGTGCTTGTCCAATACGTTGAGTGCATCGTTCCGATCATTTTCTTGATGTACAAATCGGTCGTCGAGCATTTGCCGAACGTTGTGTACTACCCTGGTGGTGCTGGTGCCTGGGATACCACATCTGTGGTAAACGTCGCATTGTTTGCGGTGCTGGAGGTTGGGCTGTTTCTCTCTTTCAACGCCTTCGTACAACGCAGGTATGCGTTGTCACCATTGCACCAACTGGCGTTTGTGCTTGAAACGGAGTTTTATCCTGTGCAAGCCATCCTCTTTGTCTTGATTCTGAATGTGTTGCGATTCGAGTTGAAGCACTTCGGTACGTGTTCATGTACAAGACCCCCGAGATAGTTTCTAAAACGTGGTTGTTTGTGTGTTTGTTTCTTCAGGTGCTGATTTTACTCTTCGTTTTGAGTGGCTCCGTGGCACAAATTCATAGCTGGTTCGTGTACCTAATCATGAAACGAGCCAAAGTCCTGCAACGTGGTCGAAGCCAAGACGATATAATCGTAATGGATACAAGAGAAGCATTATCACCGTATATTCTAGGTCACCGCCCTGCACTCTTCGCGGTCGTGCAGTGAAACTCGGATAATATCCAAAGAAACTCGATAGGAGTTTGATTCGCCAGATCAGAAGTGATTTTTCACGGATTTCACCTTATTTTCTTGCTCAACATCCTCCCCTCCTCACTAATCGAGACGATTGAAATGGCGGTTGCTGGAGTTAGAACCGTTAATGGCGTGGACCTGTGGTTCGACGCTGCGACTCAAGTGTGCACGACGTTCTCGCACTGCAGTGTGTGGGCAAATTCGGAACGAGTGAGTTGGCGGGGTGTGCCGGGGGCGGTAAGCATCTGGTACAACTCGGACGACGACTGCAAAGGAATAATTGTTTTGGGGTCCCCCAACGGACAAGCGTCCGGCACATCGGTATTTACGAGCAGTGCAGCAGGATTCACCATCAGGTCGCTCATGGCGGTGGGGACTCGTTCGATCCTTTGAATGGGGTCGTTAGCGAATGCTACTACAACCTCGACGACTTTCACGAGCGCAGCGACGTGCTCAACGGCTCGATGTATAGCAACTTCTCCTCTCAAGTGGACGCTGGATCCCAGACTGGAGACGTCTCTGCAAACTGGATTGAGCCGTTGCCACACAACTAAGATGGGAGAGCAAGACGGATGGCAAGAAAAGTAGCACTCGTTGAAAATTCAAGCCATTTAGTTATAATCAAGTTTTTTTTCTCATTTTACAACCCCCACAGAACGGATTTTAGTGTATTCAAGAGGAAATGGTGGATGGTCGTGCTCGATTCCGCTGAACAGGGCTCACCCATGTTCAAGCGTGGATTTTTCATTAGATTTATCGCAATCAAACATCGCCAAACAGCAGCGAAAGCTAGGTCGTCACTTTTGGATTTGGATAGAAACCCTTGGATGCCATGGCACTTGCGAAGGCAGGCATCGTAACTCTGCCTCAGATTCCACTGATGCTCGAGGCTCCTACTTCCGTGTGCACCTCTTTTACAAGAGCAAAGGTTGGGGGCCTTACTCTAGTCGTGTGGGAACACCTGCCATCGACTGCAGTTTGTGTGTTTTACCTCGACGGAAGCTGCAGCATTCCCGTTTTCGTATCGCCACCTCTGGAAACGACGGGATTTTTCCAAATGGAGACGGAGGCGACACCCGACGGTGTGGGTATCGAGTCTTTCGAAGTGATTTCCTACGCGAAGTACCTACGACATCCTACTTAAGTTCTGAATCGGATCATCCCCATACGCCAGCATTTAACTACTTTTTGGTGACAACGAGAACTGGTAACAAATATTAAAGTAAAATACGAAAGTAAAATACGAAAGTAAACGTATATGGGTCTTTTATGATTCAATTCAATTCTTCAGCACGCTGAGGATGTGCTTGGCGGCCAGGTCACTGGCTCGAACTGGCAGCAGATTTGCGACTTCAGCCCGCGTAGCTGGCTCACCGTTATTTTCTCGCCATTTCGTTAACGTGCTTACAGCCATCGCCAGGTGAAGGGCATCACCTCGATCAAGTGGCTGTCCATGGAGCGTGCTATAAGTCAACAAAGTTAGTTTGCGTACAATTTCGTGGTGGTAGCAAGCAATGCCTGGGCTTACCCTAGTGCATCGGCAATATTCAAAGCAGTGCAATCACTGAAAAGTAGTTCGGGTAGCAGTGATCTACACACACAAGTAGCGAACTTAGTTTCTGAGTACCGATCTTTAAAGCGAAGCAGGTTGATACAGTACTAACGCACCTTCCAAGCAGCAAATTGGGGACGGATACGAATCGCACAGCAGCCAGTCGCTGAGCAATCCACTCCGTCAGTTTGTTGGCGCGATAAATTACCACGGTCGGCAAGTTGGCTAACGTCGTTTCAAGGACAATCGTCCCTGACACGGCTACCGCTAGATCAGCGCCCTACGAATGGATAAGAAACAAGACCGTAAGCATCTCGACATCAAACTACCCCCCCCCCCCATCAAATTAGTTTTTGAGTCACCTGAAACAGCCGAAGTCGTGCTACTGCATCTAGATCAGTACGCACATGGCACTCTACTTCAGGGCCTGCTGCGGAGATGTATGAATTCACTTGTTCCTCGACTGCAGCGATAGTTGGAAACACGACGTAGATCTTTGGCATTGTGGTTAGCATTGTAGCAAAAGAGCAAGCGGGCTGAGCAAAACTTACATTTTTCTCTCGCATCGAAGTATTTGTTCGCTTCATCTCGGTGATGGCGTCAAGTACCAACCGCGCCGACTTTTTCACTTCATTTGCTCGACTACATGTACATAGAAGCGAACAGTTAGGACCCTTGCTATTGTCGAGTACTTTCTCTTGAAGATGATAGCTCTTACCTTCCGACAAGTGCGCAGATCACAAACGCGTCTGGGGGGATGTCAAACTCTTTTCTGGCTCGGGCTCTGGAATTGGGTTCGCGCCCATTAGCTGCCAATGCCTGGAAAATCTGACCACGTGCGAACAAGGTGTCCATGCTAAACATTGACAAGTCAAGAAGAGCATCTGCTCCCGTTTCAACTTGGTGGGTAGTTGTCTCCGTGGGAGCATCTTCGTAACTAGGAATGCGGTCGTACGCTCCATGGGCTTCCAAGAAGTCTTCGACGGCAGGATGGCCCACAAAATGACACCATGACTGCGCCGTGTCTTCACCACTCCCTGAGCTCTGATTTTTCTTACCTGCACGAAAGACGTCCTCTTCAAAGGGCAAGATCGTGAACATGACATCCAAAAGCTGTTTGAGCTCCGTGAAGTCTCGTTTGCCTCGGTGCTTGTAAGCCCAGACCGATGGCGCCACATAATGCGCCTTCTTAATGCGTTTGCCACCATTCTGCTCTTCACTCGCTTGCAACGCCTTCAGCACTCGAAATGTAAATCCCTTCGAGTCAATTGTGAGCACTAACTCCGGCTGAAAAGCTTCAATATCTCGCAACGTGTCTTGAATCCGCCGCTGTTCCACCAACACACAAACCAGTTCCTTAGCAATTGAGTACGAGTACGCTGGTCAACCCTCGTGCATACCCGAAAACGCCAAAGGTGAGGTACCACCTCCACCAGCCCCATGACTGACAGATCCTGCATCGGGAAGAGCGAGTCAAAGCCGCCCGCCGTACACATTTGAGGGCTGCCACAACAACAACAAAATACCACAAACAACACTCCCCACTGTAAGTATGTGCATAGCTCAACCAAAACGGGGCATTGACGCACCCTCCGATTCCTCGGAACTCCAGAGACTGTGGTGGCTGGTGACGCAGCAATGCGCGAATGACTTTGGCCCCGATCGCATCGCTCGACGCCTCTCCAGCAATCACGTAGAGCTTCACGGATGCAAGGGGGCCATCACCCCCCGTAGCACTAGTCGAGAACCCACACACGGACAAGCACCGCTGGCTCCGAAGCACACGACCCGAACGCCAGCGCCACATCTTCCGAGCCAGCGATGGTTGACAAGTCTCCGTTGTGCGCTAATAGACGGGGCGGAATGAGTGGCAACGACGGGACTCGAACGACACGACATGGCTTATCATTGTGGCAGGCGCAGCACGCAGGATGCCGCTCTATTGACTGTCGACGGACGCGCTTTCGCCGTTGCATCTCCTGTCTCTACCTCGTCTCTAAGCGTGGACATTTGCGCCCATTCAACTCGGAGTTCCGAATCTCTACTGCACGACGCCCACACCCTCGAAACACTCACTACTTACCCTTTCGCCCCTCCTCTAATTCATCAGCTCAGCCTTCTTCTCGTTGATGACCTTCAGCACAACGGGGTTTGTCACCTGCTTCACCTGCTCCAGGAAAACTGCGCGGCGCGAGCTCAGCTCCTTCTTGGCCTCCGCTGACACGTTCTCCAGCTTCTGAGCCTTCAGCAGAGCCTGCAAACACAGCAAGAACTTCTTCTTGCGGAGAGCGATGTCGAACGCAGCCAGGTGCGTCTTCACGTCTTCCGGGGAGTAGCGCAGCAAGATGGCTACGAAGCGCCATGCCTCCTCGAGTGCGGGCTTCTCCGCCAGCTTCTCGCCGAACGGATCGTCGTCCTTCGGGCGCGTGGGGCCCGGGTTTGCCTTCGCCTTACCGTTCTTGGCCGCCTCACGCTCCTTCTCCTCGACCTCCTTGTGCAGCTTCGCATTGAGCTCCTCTTCCTCTTTCCTCTTGAACTCAGCCTTGCGAGCCTTTGCCAGAGCGCGCTTCGCCTTCTTCTTCTCGGCAGCGGACATGTTAGCGGCGGCAGCAGCGATCTTGGCCTCCTCCTGCGCCTGCAGCTCCTCCTTGTCGGCCAGAGCCTCGTAGCAAGCGATGGCGCCGTGGGCAGCTTCCACGAAGAACGGGCGGCTGTAGACCTCATCGCACAGACGCAGCATCTGAATGTACGCGCGCAGCGTCATCTTGCGGATGCAGTACGTGTGGAAGTCGAACTGGTCCTCCACAAAGTCGTTGAAGTGCTTCTCCACGGCGAAGAAGCGCTTGAGCGCAAGGCCGTACTTCTTCTGGCGCAGCTGGCTCTTGCCGCACTCGATCTCGTACCACATGCACTGCATGTCGAACAGGTTCTGCTGCGGGTCGCCCTCGTGGCGGGTGAAGAGAGCAATCGTCGCGTCAGCCTCCTCCACGCGGTCCGCATGCAGCAAGTACTCCGTGGCCTTGTTGTTGATGTAACGATCCGCAAGGTCGAGCTTACGACCCTCGACCATCACGTCAGCGGCCTTGTTCAGGTCGCCCATGTGCTTCAAGATACGGGCCTTACGCTGGAAAAAGTCCAGGAGCGTAGGCTTCTGCTTGATGCACTTTTCGATGTACTCCATAGCCTTAGCATGATTGCCCAGACGGTCGTAGTGCTGCGCCACCAGGTAGTTCGTCCACAGCAGCACCTTCTCCGTTGAGTTCGCCGCAATAGAGTTATCGCCAGCATCAAGCGGCTTCTTGGCTTCGTGAGTCTTCAGGTACCCCAGGATGAGCTCCTCAATGACCTTGACCTTGTCCTTGTTAGCGTACAGTGGCTTCAGGTTCGAGCCCAGCACAGGCACGTTCTTGATCAGCTGTCTCTTGAGGTACACGTCCACGTGTTTCTTAAACTCCGCTCCACGGGTGAAGTCCAACGGAAAACGCAGCGAGACCAGCGACTTGGCGCCAATCGTCTCCTTCTTCTCCGCGTAGAACTCAGCCAGGGCCTTCTCCTGCTCTGCGCCGTTCTTCTCCTTGGAGAAGTCCAGCACCTCGGACGGCAGCGGCGTCTTCTTCTGCAGGGTCGGCTTGGACACGAACAGGTCCTTGCGCTTCAAGATGGCGCACTGCACGCCGCGCTGGAACTCGTAGTTGTCGAAGTTGATCTCCAGCAGCTCCTCGAAGACCGCGCGGGCCTCGTCATACCGCTCCAGCTGCAGCAGGAACTGTCCCTTCTTCTGGCGCCAGAAGAGCGTGTCCGTGATCTGGGTCTTGGTGTCCTCCAGGTGCTTGAGCGCCTTCTCGACGTCGCCCGCCTCCTCCAGCAGCTGGTTCTGGTACAGGTGGATCTCGCTGTCCTCGTAGTTGGCGACGGGCTCGCTGTCCAACGTGCCGAAGTACTTTTCGATAATGTCGATGGCCATCTGGAAGTTGCCCACGAGGTGGTGCGCGATGGCGAAGCCGATCCAGTTGTTGCGGTTGTTGGGCTTGAGCGTGAGCATGGTGCGACGCGTCTCCGCGAAGCCCTTGAGGTCGCGCATCTGCACCTGCAGCAGGTACAGGTCGCGCAGAATCTGCAGGTTCTCCGGGTCGATGCGGATGGCGTTGCGGTAGCACTTGATGGCCTCCGGGTAGTTGCGGTCCGAGCGGTAGAGCAGGCCGAACACGTGCCAGCACACGTGGCTGCGCAGGTCGTGGCGCAGGCCGCTCTTGACGAACTCGTAGGCCTCGTCCTTGCGGCCCATGCAGTTGAGCGTCAGGCCCTTCATGGCCAGCGTCTCGCCGTGCTCCGGGTGCTTCTTGAGGATGGCGTCGGCGGCCTTCAGGCCCTTCTTGTACTGCTTGATCTCATAGTTTTTCTAGCAATTAAATAAATAAATAAATAAGTAAAAAATATTAGAGGATGGGCTAGGTATTGTCCATTTTGCCGGGCTTCCAGGGGGAGGTGGAGGGCGAATGGGGTATGGATGCAAAGAGTAGATAAAGGGAAACGAGGTGGAGTGGGTTGAGGTGTTGCTACGCACCACGATGGAGCGGAAGAGCGCGCTCTCCTTCGCGGGCAACGGCTTGCTGACCGCCATCGCTTGGTTACGAGGATTTCAACTGTGAGCGGGTTGGGTAAAAAACGCAGGGCGGATCCTAGCGGACTTTCAGCCAATTACAGAACGTGACGGTCGATCAAGCATGTTCATTTGTCAAAATTGGTAGGATCCTTTTTGTCAAATCGGCGCTCGTGGAGGAGTAAATACGAGGCCACGTAAAAAGTCATCTGTGGACGACCCGATCTTTTTCGTCCAGCTGGGCGTGTGATGGCTGCATGCGACGCCAACGACGGGTCCACATTTCGCTGCATTGCGGTGGTGAGCAAGCAAGAATGGGGACGACCACAGAGTAGAATAGTGTATTCTTCGCCATGTACGAAATGGATTATCCGGTCACGGAAATACAAAGACCTTGTTCGCGGGTTGCTCGTCGCTCCAGCGGCGGAGCAGACTCGACAGCCCGAAGCTCGGGCTGCAAGCTCTTCCGCTGCCATCAGGCGAGCAGTTGCCACGTCACTACTAGCTGGGAGGGAGCTCTGTCGTCGTCCAATGGGAAGCTTGCTGCTAGACCGAGTGGGATCTTCACTACAAAGCACCGCCACCACCGAACGCGCAGCCTTACTGGGTCTTCTCCTGGATCTTGGCGGCCACGTTCTTGGCAGCCTCCTCGCCGCGCTTGAGCGCCGAGTCGATCTGGCTCACGTGCGGGGCCACGTACGGCTTGATCAGCGAGTTGTAGATGATAGTAGAGCCCTGAAAAGGAAAGAAAGAAAACAACAACAAAAAACACCGTTAGATCCCGGAGCTCCGTTGCAAAATCTGCGCGTACGTGTAAGGAGACGTGTTGCAGCACTGTTTACCTGGGTGCTCGGGTGGTAGCTCCAGACGAGGAAGGCGATCTTAAAGAAGAAGTAGAAGGGGATCCACGAGAGCACGAGGTCCGTGATGGACTCGGTGAGGTTGAAGAAGGCGTAGACGACCCAGTAGGTGAGCCACTGGGTGTCGTCGCCCGTGCCCGGCGTGTTGATGGCCTTGAACGACATGTAGGCCGGGTAGATGAAGCCCACGAGGCCCACCACCAGCTCCTCGCCGCCCACCACGAACAGCAGGATGCCCGCCAGCAGCGCCCCCACGCAGAAGATGTAGAACTTGTCCACGCCCGTCTGCTTCTCCAGCTCCACGATCTTCTCGTAGCGCTCCAGCTTGGCCGAGATCTTCTCCTTGTACTCCAGCAGCTTGTCCATGTTTGCTTGCTTGTTCGTTTGTTCGCTCTCTTTTTAACGGTGGGCTGCGCGCCTCGGGCTTCTTTCGAAAGTGACCATGGCGGATTCCTCCCCCTCGACGGCCCCAAGCTGGTCGGAGGGAACGGGTTTCCACGGACCTTTTTGGCCAATCAGCGCCGGATCGCGCGCATGTTGAAGTCCCCGCATTGGTCAAAAAGATCCTTCTTCCGGAGTGATGGTCATGCGATAAATCAGGCTTTTCGGCCAATCGACCGCCCGCCGGTTTTGTAGCCAACCGACACGCTGGCCGCCCCTGATTCGCCCGCAGTGGCACTAGATTTCTTCCGACCATACATCTAGGTTTCTTTAGCACATCGTAAGATGGTTGTCCGGACTCCGGAGCATGATCAAGCTGTGAATTACAGCAGCAAGGGATAAAGTGTTTTAGCGCCAAGTAGGAAATAAAGCTGACTGCATGGCTGAACGTGACACAAGCATGGTCACTTACCCGCGTAGAGCATCAAACGAAAATTTACAGCCCGATGTATCCTCGAGACTCCAAACCAGTGATCCTGCCGTGCGCTCGAATCACTTGCGACTTTACCCACCAGCTACCTGTAGTCCGCTCACCACACCCGCTCACAACACCCCACCACCCGAAGTGCTTCCCTTTGTACTAAATCACCTTGAAAGTTCTCAAAGTCTCGGTTAAACTTCCACTTTCCCCTTCCCTCTCTCTAATTGGCCAAAAGAAATGAGACCCTCTTCAAACAAATATAAATACAACCGTTTTTCCCAGGGTCCTCAAGCGAAGAAAAAGCTCAACAACAACAACAACGAAGGTGTCCTCGGTCTCCACCTGCACTGCGCCCTAAATCTGTCGCTCTGTGCGTAACGGGCCGGCCATCCCAACGTCTTATCTCCCTCTCCACCCTCTCCACCCAGTTGCGCATTGATTGCAGCCCCGCACACCGCGCCATGTACAGTCAGGACCCCTCGCGCGACGCCGCGGCCGTGGACTTGTCCTTCTCGCAGATCCTCGAGGCGCGCAGCAGCTTCCACCAGCAGCAGAGACGCCGTCGCAAGCCTCCAGCGCCCAGCGGTCGCAACTCGCAGCAAGTCCGGCGCTTCACCCCGTCCCCCGTCCCAGAGACAGAAGACGCCAGACCGCCCGCCTACGGCAGCGGCATGCTGGACTCGGTCTACGAGGGCAGCGAGGACATCCTGGAGGAGAGCGAGGAGGAGGCCTCCGTCCACTTGGACAGCAGCGCGGGGGACGAGGATTGGGCCAATGGCGACGACGGACAGCTCGGCCAGGACATGTACCGGTTCGTGCAGCCTCGCCGACTGTCCTCGTGGGTGCAGGACGACGCGGTCTTCGCGTGCTTCAAGTGCCACGCAGTCTTCTCGCTGCTGGTGCGCAAACACCACTGCCGCGCGTGCGGCCGCATCTTCTGCTCGGCGTGTTCGAGTCAGCGGGTGGTCATCCCGGGGGACTACGAGGCGACTCCTGTGGCCCCGGCGTACAACGCGCTCACGACCAACGCCAGTGATCTCATTGGCAACATCAGCTGGTACTTGACCACGTACTCGAGTCCGAACGCCTCGGCGGGCGCGGACGCAAGTGCGGGCAGACACTCGCAGTCGTTCTCCGACTCGGGGTCGCTGAGACTCACGCCCGAGGAACAGCAGGAGAAGTTCTTGAAGGACGTGCAGAGGCTGCAGGAGAACAACGTCATCAGCAAGTTCACGCCGAACCGGTCGAGATCGGTCAGTGCCTCGTCGTCGCTGTCGAGCAGTGGGGCGTTGACGACACCGAGCTCCCACAGGTCGGTGCCTGTGCCGGATGGCAGCGTGACGCAGCGCGTCTGTGACGACTGCGCGTGCGCTCTGCAGCAGCGACGACACCACTACAATACGGTCAAGGTGTTTGAGCTATGTGAGTTTGATCTGCAAGAGCTTCGCACGTTGGGACAGGTGTGCCGCAAGTGGCACCGCGCGACCATCATGTGTCTGTCGATGTTCCGACAGATTCAGTACTATTTGCCTACCCACCGACTGTCCGAGAGAGAGAAGAAGATGCTCATCATCAACCGCAAGTTCCTGGGCGGGCATACGAAGTGGCTCTTGCAGCTCGTCAAGGCTGTCGATTTTTCGGAAGAGAATGAAACGGAGTATCTCGGCGTTGATATGACAGCGAGCGACATTGAAAGTCCCCAGGCAGCGCGGAGACGGCGGGAGAAAAACTCGCAACTTGTCGACGAGGTGATGGAGCTGCTGCAGCAAGAACGCACGCATAAGTGCATGCTGACCATGTGCTCGCGTCTCTGCAAAGCGCAAATTGGTAGTGTTGACGCACTGGAAATCTTAGCTGATGAGACGATTTGCACCCATCGATTGCGCGCAATGGCAGTTGATGCACTGCTGAAGACTGCTACGGAGAACGAATGGTGGAGCTACTTGCAGGTGCTCTTGCGCAGTCTGAGTGTTGAGTCGAATGCTGCTGGAAGCAAGCTTGGGGAGTCGCTGATTCGACAAGCGCAATGCGACATCCGCTTCTGCTATGATTTATACTGGGGTCTCACGGTCATGGCCGAGGACCCAAGCTGTCGCCGGAAATTTGACGGTATGAAGCAGCGGCTACTACTCACGTTGGCGCAGTTCAAGGACAAGTCCTCAGGTGGGCGACTGGTAGAATCGAAGAAGTTTGCCAATGACGATATTGCAGAGCAGCTTCTGCGGGGCCAAGAATTGGTGGACTTGATGTGGAAGATCCCGCCTCGCATTCCTGTTGAAGATGTGCGTCGTATCTTGCAAGCATCGATCAAGAAGTCGTCTCTTGGTGCATCTACAGATGAGAGGAAGTCAGGCGAATCTGCGCAAGCAGTTGCGAACGGCGAGCAGGAATGGCCTCTTCTGCGTCTGCCGGTCGATCCGCAGGTTAAGGTCAGCGGTATCAACTACGAGAAAATAGAGGTGAAGCGAAGCGCGGAGGCGCCCATGATCATCACGTGCACGGGCGTCGACCGCACAGAAGAGGGTGAAGACTCTGCGGATGGTACTGCGGAATCTCAACGGAATACGTGGAGTCGCCGTACACACAAGCTACCCCACTATCGCATCATGTACAAGCGGGATGACCTGCGGAAAGATGCAATCGTTCAGAACATTATCAACGTGATGTATCTGATCTTGAAGCAAGAAACTCGGCTAGACATCCCGTTGGTGACCTACCGCGTGCTCCCGACAAGCAGCTTTGACGGGCTCATCGAAATTGTGGAGAACGCACACACGCTGTACTCCATCATCCGCGACCACGGAACAATTATGAACTTCCTACATCACTACAACGGACATCGCACCCTCAGCGATATTTCCTCGTCATTCCGGGAAAGTTTAGCTGCTTACACCGTGATCACATTCCTGCTGGGCGTTGGAGATCGCCACGCTGACAATGTGATGCTTACGAAGGACGGCATTTTGTTCCACATCGACTACGGCTTCATCCTGGGCAAGGACCCGAAGCCTCTGCAGCCTCCGATGCGACTGGATCACTACATGATTGAGGCCCTCGGAGGCACGCAGACGCAGCAATTCGAGCAGTTCAAGCAGCTCTGTGTAATCGCATTCAACTGCTTGAGGCGGCACGTGAGTCTGTTCATGATCATGCTGACGTTGGTGGTGAAGGCGCTGCCAGAGATCACGGATTTCGGAGTTAACTACACCCAAAGCGATCTCGAAGCTTTTGTGATCGAACGTTTCCTTCCTGGTCAGTCAGACGACGAGGCAGCGACGGCGCTGATGCTGCGGATGGAAGGCAAGTTGAACGAGCGCATCGGTTTGAAGCTCAGCGACTTTGTTCACGCTCATTCCAACGAGAAGACGGTTTCCAAGGGGATGACTTCGGTGGGTTCGTCTGTCAAGATCGGCGTGGAGGCAGTCGAGGCTACCGTCTCCACCGTCGCAAGCTCTCTCACCAGCGGTGCTTCGTCCATCTACAAGTACATGTGGGGTGGTGGACCCCAACGGTGAGCACAACTTGGATAGTAGATCCAAGCGTACAGAGGAATGTGGTGGCGGAGATAGACGGCTTGGGCGCTGTACGAATCGTGTTTTGGGATGTGGTGAGTTGGTGGTGGCAAGCATATACGAAGTATTTTTATTGACCGATGTGTTGGATCTGTGCAATTTCCAGTCAGCCTAGTGCAGCGTGTCAAACCAGTTCTGCGATAGGCTTCCGTTGCTGTTGTTACTCGAAGTATTGGCCCACTCGGTGACATTCATCTCGGTGGAAGTATTGGCCAACTTCGCGCTCTCACATCTGCAGATCATTCCCTCGACAGGATAACGCGAGTCTTTGATAACCAGCAGCGAGCGGACCGCGTCCCCTTCTTCGCCATTCCGACTGAGCTCGTGGGAATTCGACTGCACGCCTAGTTCGCTGCTGTAGACGATGCGGCCTTGGCACTCTTCTCCCTCGTAGAAGTTGACACTTCCTCCGTCTGGGATTCGCCCCTACATGACGCGCTATGCCTTTCTCCATCCACTGCACGACGAAAATGTGATGCATTGCTGCGCTGGTGCGTCGTACATCATGGATTTGTCGAGTGTTCTGACAGGCACAGTCAAAATTCCAGCTCGAGGCGGTATCATTTCGACTTGGAGGCTGGAGCGGGATGCCGAAGCTTGGTAAAAAGAGAAGTGATGTGTTTTAGAATTTGAAGCACCAAAGCAAAAGAACGGTAGCTTGTGAGTGAGACTAGAGAACGCCACCTAGTTTCCAGCCAAACAACCAAATCAATGTAGATGGTAAACAACACGATGATCAGGATATTGCTGTAAGTGCTTAATTATCACCCAAAAGGAGAAAATATGTGGGAAAAAAACTAGTTTTCCGGTGAATTGGCAACTCGAGGCAAAACTTGTACTGTATTGATGAGTCATAGCAAGATACCGGTATCTGTGTTCTCAAACTGCACTGAAAAGTCCGTCTCGTAGTTGAAAGCAGCACCTTATTCCTTCGAGTAGCTGGCGATGTTGGACGCCTCGAACGACGTCTCCCAGTTCTGGCCGTCGAAGGTTTCGGTGGTGACACTGGAGATGGTAGCGGGGTCCACACAGGCGACGGTGACTGCGTATCCATCCGGATTGCTGCGCGGGATGTAGAACGCCTGCACGCCGCACCTTTTGCAGAAGAGGTGCTGGGCCTGGTGCGTGTTGAACGTGTAGAGCGTGAGCATGTCTTGGCCCTGCAGCAGCCGGAATCGCGACTTGGGCACGATCGCGTGGGCGTTGCGCTTCATGCTGCAGATGGAACAGTTGCATTCGGTTTGCACCAAGTCGCTCGGCGCGTCGAATTCGAACTGCAGCGCCTTGCAATGGCACGAGCCGCGGTGCGCTACGAATTGCTGGAGGTCGGCCATGGATTTGGGTACCTTTTGGTAAATTGAAGACTGACGTCAATCGGCGGAATTTGTTTTTGCGTGAGTGAAGGTTAGGTTTAACTTTAATTTTTATCCAATGGGAGAGCTGGACGCGAAACGACGCGCAAGTTGAAGTTGGTGCACTTGTTTGAGTTGAACTTGGTATGTTTGGGCGGCGTAAAGCTCCGGAGGGTGGGGAGGAGGCGGTGGCAAAGCCACTGACGGTTCAGGAGAGATTGGAGTTGCTGGAGGGTGGCGAAGTGTTGTTGAAGTATCCCGTTGGGTTGCTGCAGCCATGTATGTACAATATGTGGGGGGGGGAGTTCGCCCTCGGTAGAATGTTGACGATGCTTGCACAGTCACGCGACAGGAGCTCGGACGTTTAAAGAGGAGATTCGTGCAGCTGATACCGGCGGACGATACGAGTCGAAACTTGCGACTGCCGCTCCAAGTGGTGCTGCAGATGCCCGAGCTCCGAGCACAGCCGTTTGCACCGCTCGTAGCTCGATTGGTTGTGCATCGAGAGGGAGTTGAAGGGGAAAGGTCGAAGGATGGAGAGACTGGCGATGGGTTGTTGACTTTCAGCGCAGTTATGACGATACTGGCGGTGTTTAGCGCCAAGCAGACACTTGAACTCAAACGACAAGGTTCGTATCACCCCGTAACTTAATCGTTCAAGAGCTGAGTGTGTGGATGATGTTTGTAGTGTTTTTCGACGTGTACGACCACGATGACAAAGGATGCGCCACTGTTGATGACTTTGTGAGGGTTATCTCGATTGTGTCGCGGTCGAACGCAGCTAGACGCATGGCAATCCGCCAAGGCCTGGAGAGTCAGCTAGCACCCTTCATTAAGCAAGCGAAATCAGGAGTGAGTGGAGTTTTACCTAGCGACTTTAGTCAGGTAGGGGGTCGGCCAAGTTTGATGAAGGCTTCGTTTTGGCCCTCACTTTCGTCGTTTATTGCGCAGATCATTGTCGACGATGAAGTTCACAGCGCTCTGACAATAGCCTACTAGCTTAAGCTCTTCCTGTGGTGCTACATCGACATTCCAGATAAAGCACACGAACTAAAATTACCTTTTTTGATGCACAATTGAGTCCCAACTTCACTTGAAAACGACTTTCGTTGCGTGTCCTCCAATCAAGTTGGCAAAAGAGGCAAGAACACAACTCGTCGAGAGGTTCAGGCCGATGGTGAAGTGGCACATTGGCACCTACGCACGTCTCCGTCCTCCACGACGCGGACACGATTGTGCCAAGTTCGATCTCGGTACATTTTGTTTCTCTCTAGTTCTACGTATTTTACCTGCACTCAAGTGGCCCGAATGTTCTGCTGCTCTCTTGTCAGGAAGAGTCGATGATGGTCGCTTCAGCAGGACAGTCATAGCTTTCCCACCTCCAGATGACGATGATTCCCGAATGCACCTCAAACAGCGCGACGGACTCGACTTCCACTTCAATGACGTCTTTGACCCAAGTATCTCGCAAGAACAAGTGTTCAATGAAGTCTGCCTCGTACGTATGAGGCTCACCCCAAAACAAACTGGGTTCTAGAGTTTTTTTGTCATAGTCTTGCGTTCTCATTGGCAATGCAGGACATCGTGTACAGTGCTTTGGATGGCTACAACGGAACCATCCTCGCCTACGGACAGACTGGTTCGGGTAAAACGTACACAATTACGGGGGGCGAGCATTATGCAGACAGAGGAATAATCCCTCGCGTGCTCTCGACGATTTTTGAGGAATTCGAGAAGAGGCCAAACATGCGCTACTCGTGCTACATTTCTTACCTCGAAATCTATAACGAAAACGTCTACGACTTGCTTGACCGGTGAGCTTGTTCGTCGTCTGTAAACGCGCTCGTAGTACTGAACTTGAGCCGTGATGCACGCACTGTAGATCTCACACTGACCGACCAATCGAGGAGTGGACGAAGGTTCTTCTTATGGACGATGACGAAGGCGATATGCACTTCAGAAATTTGGGGTAAGTCGACTTGAACTCTTGGATGATGCTGCGTGAAGCGAGGTATTCATTCGTATGTGGCTGGGTATTAGTGTTTTTGAAGCAGTCTCGGAGGAAGAAGCACTAAATCTGCTCTTCCTTGGCAACATGAACCGTGTCACGAGTGATACCCCTATGAATCAGGTAAAGCAAGACATTAACAAAAGTATATGTTGCTGGGCTGATGTTGTAAATTATGTATAGGCTTCATCCCGTTCTCACTCCATCTTCAGCGTCATGATTGAGTCACGGCCTGTTGATTCGGATATGATTGTGACGTCGAAGCTTCATCTGGTCGATCTTGCAGGCTCCGAGCGCGTCTACAAACGTGACGGTACGCAGCGCATGCGCTCTGAAGGAAAACACATCAACCTCTCTCTTCATCACTTGGAGCAGGTACAAAATATCATTATTTTGCCCTTCGAAAGCCTTCTTACACGATTCGTGAGTTTGTAGGTCATCCTTTCGCTACGAAGCAAGCGGAACACAGTGTCAAGAACGTACCATATTCCGTACCGCAACTCCATGCTGACGTCGGTCTTGCGTGGTAGTCTCGGTGGCAATTGCAAGTCCGTCTTCATCGCTACGCTCAATCCCGAGAACGACTTTCTCGACGAGTCCATTTCAACTTGTCGCTTCATGCAGCGCTGCTCAGAAGTGGCGGTCGATATTGCGGTAAACACCGAAGTGGACACCGAGAAGCGGCTAGAGGCAGTCGAAAAACTGAACGCAGAGCTGGAAGCGACAAATTTCGAGCTTCAGGCTCGCGGCGTGCAGCTTGAAAACGATTTAAAGGCGCACGCTCTACAGTTTGCGAAGCAGGAGCAACAATGGGAGCGGCGTGTCACGTTGGCTCAGGAAGAAACTCAAGCGGCAATAGCGGCCGCGAAAAGCGCTCGAGATCGGTCAGACCAAGTTGGTCGAAAAGTCGACTGGATGCAGTGCGAGGAGATCGTCGAGCGATTATTGCTCGCAGGAGACCTGCCACGGGAGGAGCTTGATAAACCAAGAAGTGGAGGTGAATTCGAGGAAGCACGGCTACTCTATGAAGCTGTCGCACAAGAAATTCGAGAGTTGGGTATGGCCACAGCGCTCGGCTGTCTCGTAGTTCTCAAAGAAAACACCTTTTTCACTTCGAACACTGCTGCCGAGTTGCAGGAGCTTATGAGCAAGCAGACACGAACCGTTGAGGCGCTTGAACAGCGCTTGTTTGAGCAAAAGCGCGAGGCTGAGCTACTGAAAGAACAAATCCTGAGCGTTGCCGAGTCCCAAAGATTCGACATTGAGCCGAAGACGTCGATCCCGCGATCAAAATCTCACACCGGTGCGCTTCGAAAGCGTCAGCCATCGCATCGGCGATCGTCGGCTAGTGGAAGAGGTGAAAGCTCGGGAAATCGTGACCCATCGAACAGCGGAAGCGATAGTGAAAATGACAGCGAGGCTTCCGAGACTCACGAATATGACCGACCTTCGACTGCACGACTTCAGGCTAAGCTCGAGCCTCAGTCACGTAATGGCAAAACTTCGAAACGGTCGGAGTATAGTGACCCGAGTATCTCTGAAGAAGGCCAGTCGGATGAGAAGACGACTACGCTTCGAGGCGCTGCTTTCACTGTCGATGGAGTAGACAACCCCGTCCCGCCTCCTGCTGGAAGCCGTCGAAAGTCCGGCAGCGACTTGATCCGGAAACGAATGGAGCTTTTACGCACTGGGAGCTTGTTCGTCAAGTACGGTCGCTATGGGAAACCTCACGTGCGCTTCGTGTGGTGCTCTGCTGACCTTGAATACCTCAACTACCGGAAGGTGAACAGTACAGTCCCAAAGGCGACTATCCCGACGCGTTCGATCGTGCGGGTCTGCATCGGTCAAGACACTCGAGTGTTTGACCGTGCAAAGCAACCAGCACGAGCTCCTCACTGCTTCTCTGTCGAGTACGAAGAGAACCGAACATTGGATCTCGAGGTATGAAACTTGAGGACTGCGTGAACTGCGTGAGACTCACTCACTCACTCTATCGCTTGTGTTTGGTTTGGTTTGGTTCAGATTGCCGATGGAGAGAGCCCCGAAGTGAAGAAGACGAAACGCAGCGACTGGGTGGAGGCTCTGCAGTTCCTCATCAAGCTGAAAGTAGCTCCTCGCCGAAAGACTTCACCACCTCGCTACGACTCAGCTGAATCAATCACTTAGAAGTTGATACGTACAGCAAGCACATGGGGGTGGCTAGAGAGACCTAAATGAAAGCTTGACGCACTTGAACTCCCTTGACTCCGCGGTTGTACAAGCATACAAGTGGATGTATTAGTAGGATATGTACATTGGGATGGAGTACGAAAGCTACTCGCACCGAGCGCACCCGAAGCTCGGGTCGGTCGCTGGTAGGTGCCACTTGGAAGTTGAATGGCTTGCTGTCATACTGCACTCCTTGTCCAGGTCGTCTTAGACGTGGACGTTCTTGCCGTTGAGCGAGTTGAGGATAGTGAGGACGTCACGGAGGACACCAGTGGCGCTAGCAGCGGCACCGGTGCCGGAGCCCTTGAGTACCAGCGGATTGGGGTACTGCACGGACGAGAAGCCGAAGGCGATTTCGTTGTCCTTGGTGTAGTAGGCCGGATGGTCCTCGTTGACGAGCACGGGCTGGATCTTGGCCTGGATCGACGGGAACTTGGCCAGGTCGATCGACGCAACGTAGTGCAGACGCTTGCCCTCCGCGACGGCGGGCACGAAGTACTTGGCACGGAAGGCTTCGTCGTACGACTCGAGTCCGGAGACGATGTCGGCCACCTCCATCTCGCTCGACCACGAAATCGTGTCGAGCACAGTGTGCGGGATCAGCGGCTCCAATTGAACTGCGCTCGGGTTGAGGTGAACGCCGAGAGCACGCGCCAGCACCACGATCTTGGAGACCATGTCGGTACCAGTGAAGTCTTCACGCGGGTCGCGCTCGCAGTAGCCCTTGCGAAGCACCTCACCGACAGCCTCCGAGAGCTTCTTGCCTTTCATGACTTCGTTGGCGACAAAGTTCATCGAGCCGCTGAGTGAGGACTCGATGCTTCGTACGCGGTCACCCGTACGCAGGATGTTGCCAAGCGTGTCGACCACAGGCAGACTGGCGCCGATTGTAGACGTGTACATGAAGAAGGTTCGGCCGGTCTTCGAGCGGGTGGTGGCCACACTCTCGCGCGACGAAGTGGGCGGCAGACTGCTCACCGATCGCGCGTTGGAGGCCACGACGTGAATTCCACGCTCAATGCAAGCCGAGTAGAGGTCCTTAGTGCTCGCCTGACCGGAGCAGTCGATGAGGATCGGGATGGCCAAGTCCTGCAATTGATCCAGCTGCTCGAACGACGGCGCACCGGCGTATTGAGATGATGCACTGGATGGGGAGGACGCAGAAACCACAGACTTGATGCTCTTGCAGCCTTCCAGTCGTGCGATAAGCTCCTCGAAGGTGAAGCCCTTGGGGTTGAACAAGAAGTCACAGCAGTTGGAGCCGAAGCCCACGATGTTAACGCGAGCCTTGTGCTGGAAGCGGTACAGATCCTGCTGCTTCTGAAGCTGGCGCACCACGCCCAGTGTGATGTGGTTGCAGCCCAACAGAACGATGTTGGTGACGAGGTAGTCCACGTTAAACGCGTCGTGCACGCGACGCACAGCCACCTTCGTGTCGGCACCGTGAATGACACAACTGAGCGAACGTGAGCTAGTGCCCTGACCGACGGCCAGCACTTCAATGCCAGCGTCGGCGAGAGCTCCGAAGAACTTGGTCTGGTTGTAAGGAATCTTGGACAAGTCTTCGGCCACGACGGAAAGCATCGTCACGGGAGACTCGGAGTTCAGAGGATCCACCTCATGCGATTCAATTTCAGCGCTCAGCTCGGCGTTGATGGCTGCGCAGGCCTGCTCTTCGGCACTGCGGGGCACCACGACACTGATCGCCTGACCATGAGCGCCGCGGATCGAAAGCCACACTGGAATCTTCAGCTCCTCCAGCACCTTCGTCACGCGGGCGCCGATGTTCTCCTGCTGATGAGGGTCGCTGCTGCCGTCCTGAAGGATACGCGTGCGAGCCTCGATGATGGCGAGGTTCTCCAGCGACGTGGTGCACGTCTCGCGCGTACCCGAGCGGCCGACACCGCTGATGTATGTGCCGTGGCCGTTGGGGTCCATGGTGTTGCGGATCAGCATGGTCACGTCGCCCTTGATCAGCGGCACCATCGTGCGCGCGTGGAACATGCGCGTGCCGTACACAGCGAGCTCCAGAGCCTCGTGGTGGTTCAGGTGAGAGAGCGCCACCGCGCGCTCCACGATCCTCGGGTCCGCAGTCATAACCCCGGAGATGTCTGTGTTGATGAGCACGTAGTCCGCGCCGAGCGAAGAGCCCACCAGCGTGGCAGTGTAGTCCGACCCGTTACGTCCCAGGGTCGTGGTGCGGCCACTTCGTGTACGCGCGATGAAGCCCGTGATGACCGGCAGCGTGTTGGGCTTCCATTGCGTCGCCAGCCGCTGCAGCTTCTCCTTGGACTCGTCGAAGTCCACCTTGGCACAGCCGTGCGTGTCGTCCGTGGTGAGCCACTCCCTGGCGTCCAGATAGAAAGCTTCGACGCCGGCCTTGGTCAGCAGCTTGGCCACGATCGTCGCGCTGATGCGCTCGCCGAAGGACAGCACCGTGTCCGTGGCCGCCGCCGTCTGCTCCTGCAGCAAGCAGATCCCGAAGAGCAGCTCGCGCAGAGGCTTGAAGTGCTGCACAATGACGTCGGTCATGTCTTCCACCTGCTCCAGCTGCAGCTGCGTCTGCGTGTCGTGGGCGTTCGAGAGCGTCAGCGTCTGCAGCTTGTCCACGACTTGAAGCGCGCTCTCGGCGTCCCCCTTGGCGGCGAAAGCCACGGCCTCCAGCAGGAAGTCGGTCGTGTGGCCCATGGCGGACACTACGACAGCCAGAACG
>JAHQIV010000152.1:0-31462 GCA_030463285.1 Phytophthora europaea | reverse complement strand
CTGCCCTCCTGAACCACGCAGCCGGCGGCAAGCTCAAGCAAGGCTCGCTTAAGGCAGTACCCGCCTCCTTCGGCGTCTCAACGCAGACAGCCCAGCGTATTTGGCGCCGCGCCAACGAGAACTTTAAGGCCACCGGTGTGTTTTCGTCGACCTCGCGCAAGCGCAAGAGCGGTAGGCGGAAAATCAACCGCGATCGCGAGTTAGCTCGCCTGCACAGCGTTGCGCCTCAGCGATGCAGCACGCTACGCACAGCAGCTACAGCGTGTGACCTTTTCCTATCAACGCTTTTTCGGGAGCTTAAAGTTGGCAGCATTCGCATCGGAACAAGCGTTGTCAAGCCGGTGCTGACCGACGCCAACATGGAGCGGCGTTTGAAGTTCTGCGCGGGCCACGTCGCCCTGTCGTCGATGCTCTTCGACGCCATGGAAGACGTCATTCACGTGGATGAAAAGCTGTTCTACATGACCACTGTAAAGCGGCGCTACGTTCTGCTTCCTGATGAGGCAGTTCCTACTCGACGTGTGCGCAGCATACGTCACATTCCGAAGGTCATGGTCCTCGCAGCCATGGCCAGGCCGCGCACGGACCCAAGGACCGGTGCGTTCTTTGACGGCAAGATTGGTCTGTGGGCCTTTTTGACCCATGAACCAGCGCAGCGCAGCAGTCGCAACAGGCCGGCGGGTACGCTGGTGCCCAAAGAGCAGCCCGTGAACAAGTCTACGTACAGGGAGATGCTCATGGAGCGGGTGCTCCCGGCGATTAAAGCCAAGTGGCCTGGGGCTAGGAGCGGGGAGCGCATTGTCATCCAACAAGACAACCCCCCCACATTGCTCCAGATGATGATGCGCTAAGGGCGGCGGTAACGGCGAGTGGCTGTAACGTCGACCTGCGCTTCCAGCCCCCTAACAGCCCGGACCTAAACGTACTCGACCTCTCCATCTTCAACGCTATCCAAGCGCGCCAGCAGCTTGAGACGGCGAGCACGCTCGACGAGCTAGTGGCCAACGTCAAGCGCGCGTACGAGGAGCTTCCAGCTTCAACGCTGAACGCAGCGTTCTTGACGCTACAGTGCAGCATGGACAGTTGCGTCGCTGCGGGCGGCATCAACCACTTCAAGCCTCGGCACATGGCAAAGGTCAAAATGGAGCGGGAGGGACGACTTCCCCGCCGCATTCAGTGCAGCCCTGCGACTGCCTCGTTTGTGCGTAATCAGGCTAGATTTGGCGGATCTCACCATAGTGAAACCTAATGAGAGTTACATCTAAAGATCTGAAACGGAGTAGTAGATCTCAGTTGGTGAAGTTGACATAAATTACCTGTCAACATGGCGTACGCACAGTATTGCAGCACCATCACGAAAGTTCATTCTGTTGTGGGGGGGGGGGGGGGCGTCGCTGAACGTGTATGCTATATCGTAAGTATCAGCACCGCCCCCCAACAACAAACAACAAACGCCCAAAGATCACTTCTCGTGGTAAGCGCTTGAATGTTGGACGACTGTCGAGTGGTCCGGCTATCCAGACTACCGGAAGTGGACTGGACACGATTCGCAGCGGTGATTCTGAAGAGAGCTCGAGCAGTGCGCATGCATCAACAGCCACGTAGAATTTTATCTCGTCGAATCCGTATCACCCTCACAATTTTGCCAAAGAACAGAAGCGGCCCTCCTCGATAGTGAGATGCTGAAGTAGATGCAGTAGAACATCATGGATTCGATCTTAGAGGGTCGCGATGGGCTGTACCCCGCCAATGCGTTTGGTTGGTTAGGCAGTACTTACAGCATTCCACATGATCATCCGCTACACTAAACACTACGACCTAATTATCTCTACAGACTGCCTCGCGCTCATTCAATTCTCACATCCAAACCGCTGTTACTACCTCGCGCCCAATTGCCTCCGTTTTTAGTACCGTACCTCACAGAAAGAATGGTTAACAGATAGAATGCCAAATCAAGATTTTCGAGCATTTGGTTTCGTTTGATTGCTGTTTCTTAACACGAAGATAGCAAAATCGAATCGCTGGTTAACATAAGATTTGAAGCGTTTGGGCTTCGCCTGTCTAATGTTAGACGCCCAAAACATCGCTACAATAGTCTTCAGCGAAGCTTCTCTATTATAAGAAGCCAAGTACATCGACAAAAGCTAGTTTAGATCATTCGACAATTTCCGCCTTCCTCATGAAGAAGTTTCTGCTGCAGGATGCGTCGAACGCAGGGTGGGTGAATGCGCAAGAGGCGCGCACGAAGCAGAATAGCATCAACACGCACATTCGCCTTTAGGCGTTTCCAGAACTGTCGAGAAAGTCCAGAGCCAGCATCGACGTC
Organism: Phytophthora europaea; assembly: GCA_030463285.1. NCBI lineage: Eukaryota > Oomycota > Peronosporomycetes > Peronosporales > Peronosporaceae > Phytophthora > Phytophthora europaea. The sequence goes on along the minus strand of JAHQIV010000152.1, from coordinate 29,136 downwards.
GCGGCAGCAGAAGCAAGGATTCAACAGCAGCAAATTCGCAAACTTTGTGGTGACATTATAGATTCTACAATTGAGGCTGCTTTTGGCCAACTCTCGCTTCAGTGTGATATGTCCCCGCTTGACGTCCGGCCCACGAGCAATGACTACAGCACCATGACCTGGAAGGACCGATCCGTAGTCATCTTTTACTGCTTCCATCCAGCGCTTGGCAACATGGACGCCGAGGTAACATGCAGGGTTTTTGGTGTTCGACACTCAACGTTTACCAATTGGGTGTCCAAACACTCGTTTTACCCTGAATGGATACCATTTCTCGAGCACATGACTCTAAGCACTGTCCTGGAGTCGGTTCCCACTGAGTTTCGAGGTCTCTTTAACGTTGAGGAGCTCGCCATGGACTCTGGCGTCTCCATCCCCGTACGATTCAGAACGCCGACAACCAAGCGCTTTATCACGGCGACAGCCAACCCGCAGGTGACGCGACAGAAAGCAGTAAAGTTAGCTAAGAAGAGCGAGGGGGTAAAGTATTTGACGACCTCTGTCAAAACAGTCAGTCACGGCCGATCGCTCAAGTATCCTACGGAGACCTTGTTTCTCTTAGACGAAGTCAAAAAGTGTTCTACGCGAGGTCTACTGCTGATGTGACGCGCGAAACGTGCGCTGCTCTAGTTCGTAAAATGCGTTGCCTCACAAAATTCATCTGATTTCATGGAAGAGTTTAGCCATCTACTAAAGCTACACTTCTCCCATCTTCGTCATGCTTCTGGAAGAACTCCGTCTGCCTTCGTATGTTTTTGCACACGTCTCCGCACACGTCTTGCGGCTCGCAGGGCTGCGCCGTGACCTTGCCTTGCTGCCGTCGACTTCGCACCTTCTAACCTGGCTGGATGCCGCCACTGCATTGCAGCTCCCAGCGCCCTGACGCTTGCCTTGCTGCCGTCCGCTACGTGTCTTCTAACCTGGCTGGATGCCGCCACTGCATTGCTGTAACGGGCTGGTTACGGGTACACAAGTAGGTAGACAGAGTTACATAAGTAGGTAGCAGTCACATGGCTACTTACACTAAAGAAGGTACAGGCACACGGCAAGCGTGTGTCATTACCTGATTGAGCAAAAGTACCCATTTCAGCCAATCAGGTATCGACTTATATTCGAGTGGTTCAAAAGAGGACGGGAGGCCTCCGCCCCCATCCTATAAACACAGAGTCAAATTTCCCCCAAATCTATCACTTGGTTCTACTATAGCGAGCTGCCTCTTGCAACCATAGTGTATGAAGGTCACAGGCACCGTAGCGTTGAGGAAGCGTAACACACTAACCGCAACAGACGCCTGGCGTCTCTGTTGCTTCTTATGCAAAAGGCCCTGCCTTCCCTGTCGCCTAAGGTACCGGGTACCGAACGATTTGCACACTTGTAGGTTAGAGTTAAACCGTCTTGTATTAATAACACTCATGAGTTCCTATCTACTGCTTTCTATCTGTATACTGAATCCCTGTCTAAATTGCGATCTTCCTCAGCTGTTGGCTCGGAGGGGCCTGTTTCCTTTAAGTACGGTTGGCTTCTGAATAAGAATATTATCAAGGAGAGGTCTGTGAGAAATATCCCTTCGGAGAGGGCCTGGTGTGTACCACTCAATGTGGAGTGGTCCACACCAGGGGGCGGCCGCAGGTCCAAAGCGGTCAGTCTCCAATTCCTTGAAAAGGACAGCGGCCAGCGTTGGCCCCGTTACAATCGATCACTCGTCGAGGCAACGTTGAACTATATATCGGGTTTATCTAACATACATATATTAAACCGAACGATGTGTAAACAGGAGCGTATCCTCGAATAATTGGACGTGATGGTCAAGAAGAGGCGGGATTTTATCGCGACGGTGGAAGCAACATACGCGCAACATTTTCGCGGTGGCGTAGTCCTGCTTGACGCAACTGCTACCATGCGATACCACGCTCCTACACAAATTTGGAGATAAATCAACAGCTTCGGTGATCTATGGAGTTGTTGATGTCTTCGTTGACACTGATCATCTGCGGAACATGCCCTCGCAGCTCCTGGACCTCTTCGTCTGTAACTTGAATGCACGGTATTTCTTGATCCATATACATTTCCTCGAGCGCTTGCAGATTCTGCTCCGAAATTGATATATTCTCGTAAAGCGGGTTGTTGCTAATCAGCCAGCAGTAAGCCCGTCCAACTAAACTGGTTCACGAGAACAAACCCTTCAGCGAACTTCAACGAAACACAGCTACTCGACATCTCCCTAGCTCCACGGGTGGCCGCCACGCATCGATAACAGCTTATACATTCGAGGGCGGCCTTGCCACGTTGATAGCGATTCCTACCTTGGCGTGAGGAGCGCCAACAGAACCGAGTTTCACACCACCATTTCGTTCGCGTAAGCGATCTGCTACGATCTCAAGCTTAGTTTTGTTGTCGCCCGCAGCCTGCTAAAGTGGCGATGATACATATGAGACTGCGTCAGACAAAAGAATACTAATGAACCTAAGTACGAATCGCGATTTAGGCACACCATTAACATGAGGGGTGTCTTCTCTTGCTAATGAACCCACGTGCGTTTTACAGAAGTCAAAACCGACAAAGTTATGATCCCTTGAAAAAAATATCTCCCTTCTCAGACCAAAAACTCGATTTTGTTTTGGTTGACTAAGGGTAACATTATCGTGCTCGTCCAATGGAACCATCCAGAACTCATAATTCGAAGCGGAACGTCCTCAAAACGCCTTGCTTCAATTTAGTGACATCCATTTTCCATAAGTTTCATTATGATTTGCTCACGAAACTAGTATCAAATCGAACCATCCAAGGCTCTGAGGAACACACTGTAGCACCATCCAGCTTTAGTCTGTAGTAGTCTGGGCGTTGCCTGTCTTCCACGTTTTCGTAGCTGCAGCCACTCCGTTCGTGGTTGAGGCACGACGATCGCTATTCTCCTTCGTAGCTTTGGCAGTGCTCTCTGCAAGCTTGCTTAGCAGCTCTATTGCTGTACGGTGTTTGCTACGAGCTTGTGTAGCACCTTTGGGGTGGAGGGGGTCTTCTAAGAAATGGGTTAGCATGCGGCCCACTTTGACACCATTCGCCAAGATGCTATCCACTTTGCGCTGAGATGCTGGCTCAATCTTTGCCGTCGCCTGAGCTAGACGGATATCAACTGATGGTGAATCCTCACGAGCAGCACTGCAGGAGGCAGAACAGGACAACGTGCAGGCGTAGGAGACAGCGCACTGGCGGGTGGCGGGCGGACGTTCGGTAGCGGAGGCACGCGCAGCGACTGACAGCGTGGGCGACGGCGACGGTGGGTCGACTTGCATGGCTAAGTGGGCTGGTATCCCCTTGATCGATTCTCGAGCTAGCTCGCCTTAGTGACCATTCCGTTTCTCAAACACAAAACGGCTGATTTCTCAATAATTCACGTAGCTACGAATTTGGATGGCCCAACTTTGAACGCGATTATCTCGATAACTCTAAATGGCACATTAGTATCATTTGGTTCTGGGTGGTCTCATATTTTCTTGACAAGTTTACAGGAAATTTTTCAAGACTTCAACGCATGGCTGTACTGACGTACTTCAATCGGCGTTTGCTCGGCCATATATTAACAAAAGCAGCTACAGAAGAAGCACGCATGTCTTACAGCGCCAGGATTCCTGGCTTTCGAAGCACTAGTTGTAATTTCAGTTGCTATAGCTTAACTAGCCCTACGATACAGTTAGCTTTACGTGAGTGCATGGTGTCCGACTGCATTCGTGGTCAGAGTTTGCGAATACCTGTACCAATGCGCACCTTGGACCAATGCTAATTGGAGACTGACCGCTTTGGACTTGCGGTCGTCCCCTGGTGAGGACCACTCCATATTGAGTGGTACACACCAGGCCCTCTTCGAAGGAATATTCCTCACAGATCTTTCCTAGATAATATGCTTAGTAGGAGCTCGTCAGAGCCAACCGCTCAGGAAGATCGCCATTTAGACAGAGATTCAGTATACAGATAGAAGGCAGTAGATAGGAACCTTACGAGACCCGGTACCTTAGGCGACAGGAATGGCAGGGGTTTGCTTATTAATACGCGGAGACGCCAGGCGGCTGCGACGGTTAGCGTATAACGCTTCCTCCTAGCTACGGTGCGTGTGACCCCCGTCACAATACCTCAGTATGGGCCATCAGTCTTAGTTTGCGGGTGCCATTTGCAATCGCCATTAGCCCATATGGCGTTTGTCGAACTTGGCGATGATGTCGATGCCTCACCTACTGCAAGAAACCTTTGCCGTTTCCTTCATTGCGTAAAAACATTGTAAGCACTTACCAAATAGCAGCGAGTTCATGCGTTCGACTCACCGTCACCCAATCAAATTCTGGCCCACAATTGATGGTTATTTCGTCTCCGCAAGCGATGGTGCGACTATCGAATAGGCCGCAACAGGTTTCATCGGCCACTTCCCAACGCTCGACGTCACAGTTGGGACAGCAGCAATGGTTGGCGAAGCAGGCCATACCACCAACATGACGAGCATCAATCACCTCGTTGACTGTCACTGTCATACCGTACGAGTGGTTTGACGCTATCTGCTATCCAACAAACGCATGCGTTGCCATCAAGAATTAGGAAATAACAACAACCGCATCGTACCTTATGTTCTCGATCAAAGTATAGCTTTCGACTCACCACTACTAAGCCACAAATTCTTCTTTTTTGATGTTGGTCGCCATCAAAGCAATTCATTTGCCTGGTGTTTTGGTAAGAGCGAGTGCAACTTGAATTCCCTGCCGCATTCGCTGGTTTCCACACTTCAACCTGGTAGTACTGTGACCCAGGGCGCATTCGGTTTGGGTCTATACACCAATTATTTGAAGTTCAGATTTATTCACGCACATTGAAAAACATTTTTTCACGTACCGCTCGATTCTTGCAACGTGATAAACAGGTCAAGCTCCAATCTGCAAGAGGATCACACCAGCAGTATGGAAATCGTCCTTCCAATGGCAATTGCGTTGGTCAACACCATCGCCGACACCATCACACAGTTTAGGGAATTGTACATTTTGGTTCTTGCGCGGTCTACAAACAATCACATTTTGAGAAACGACCTCATACTCAGCAAAGGCCTGGAGTACCGAACGCTCGGATTTCACCTGCGGTGATGCTGAAGTTTCAAGCAGTGGAGAAAAGGAGAGTAATGAGCCCAGCAGTACTGATTATAGCGTTTTCGAGGTTCTCAGTTCGGATAAATTGGATATCCCGCATCAGTTTTTCAATAAGCGTCTTCCAACGCATAATGCCCTGCTTGTATGGGCGGATATCGAGAGTATCCTGATAATCGAGAGTTTCACCCACCCGTGCCCACGACAGTTTATCATGTCAACTCGACGAAAAACGCTCACAGTTCAGCAAACGTGTTTGACCATTACAAATGTTGCCAGCTCATACGTTTGTGCGCTAGCTAGCCTTGGTGATCGTGATCGCTCGCTCTCAACAATCTCCCTCATTCTGCCATTTGCCATCTCGGTCACACTTCCCGTCCGCCTCTTCTAATGGATCACCCCGATGGACCTCCTCAGTGTGATACAATACGAAGTCCGTAAGAAGAGGAAGAGGCTGTCAGTCTGTTTCCTAGGGTGTCCGACCTTCGGGAGTCCATTTTGACGACTCGGCCCCGCTGCAGATGGGTCTGTCACCCTCAAGGTTTGCTGCCTGTCATCGGAGCGTCTAAATGGGGGTCCATGGATTCGTGTCACCGCTGTGGATGCGAGCCAACGCAGAGTATTCGAGCCGACTGCAAATGCACTTGGCGATTTGACAAGAGCAACAGCCTCAACTATAAAGGACGCTGCGGCTGAGAAGATTCTGTGAGATGAAATTGAGATGGAAATGGAGAGCATGGAAACTGGAGAGTTTGTTGTTGACAGTACGCGAAGCAAGAGCGGCGACCTGCCACGAAAGGTTAGACACAACGCGTGTTCGCTGGCGTGGTGTTTGTGGATTGACAGCCGATGCTTTTGAGTGTATGCGTTCATGTAGGACTATTTATTTGACCACGTTAAGATAGTAATTATATACAGGGAATTTGATTAATAAAACCTTTCTTTGAAAGCACAACGAGCTTGCATATTGTTAAGGCCGTGGCGCACGCATACTTCTTCGATGAGAAGTAGAAGGTATGTGGTTCGTTGCAGATGTTGTACATTAACATATTTGGATGGGATGGAGGTTGAACTTAAGTCAATCTAATGTTTACTTTCAGCATCCAGATTTTTCACTATCAGGTCTCAGTTTTCTTTCGGCCAGATAGCAAGAAGACGCGATCAACTGACGAAAAAAAGCATGAAGCAGCTCAGGTTAGATGGATTTTTGGCTCTACCACTCAAGACTCCAATGAACTCCAGAAGCAGCAAGACGTCGTACGTACTAAACTAGCGTTTGATACAACCGACAGTTGCTTCTGCAACAACCTCGGCGTTATATCTTTTGTTTTGCCTCTTTATATCGATGCACGTATACACTATTTTATAGGTACCTCTCGGTTGGTATTCATTTCCCAATGAAAGCTTGCGCATTTGAGATCACATCAAAATCGTGATATGTCTACAAATACATGTTGTATGCATGTATTATCAACACAATTCCGCTCGTTCGTTGAAGTAGCTTTGATGCGCATCCCATGGAAGCGTTGTTCAGATAAACCCCGCCAACATTACCGCCAATAGATACTTCCACAGTATTTCGAAATCTGCAGCATGTTCGTTGAGAGCCCTCCAATCAAAAAAAACGTGCAAGTGATTCTGCCTGCCTGTTTCCCTGTTTCTCTGGTCTAGTCAATCTAAGCAAGCTAGTACCAGCCACGTATATGCGCGTACACAACCCCCAGTTCCAGCCACGGCTAGACTTCACAGCGGTGAGCTCAGCGAATCGCAAAATCCTCCTGTGCAAGCAGGAGAACCCTGGCCACGACATGCTGGTGATGGCCGGTGATGTCGCCTCCCATACCGCAACGCGTGTACCAACAGCGAATGCATGTACATGCCTGCCGGTTATATCCTCGAAGTCAACGTGATGATCATCGAAACGTTAGCCGCGTTCGGGTGGAACGGCTCGGCAGCAACTTACAGCATTCTGGGGGCGCCGTCGCCTTCATCTACGTTTCAACCGACTCTGCGATTCGTCCACGCGGCTTCTACCATTACTGCTGTGTCGACGACCCACAGTATCAACGTGGTATCGAACATCGGATCTCAATGTGCTGACACAGAGCGCTCCCTCTGCGTCGCAATGACCACCATCGTGGGCCCGAGCACCGTCATTGCCCAAAAGCCCACCGCGTGGAGTACCCTGTAGAAAATTTTCGTCCTCGTTTTCAACACCACGGCTTGCACCGCGGTCATGCCGACCCCGAAAATCGCCAAGGCGCGGGTCATAATCGCACACCGATTCCGCTCACTCCTCGACTCGTCTTCACCTGCATTCGCTCATCCTAAGCTTGATCCAGCGGCTTCGCATCAGCGAACGCGCCCTCCTCCGGCGAACGCGGGTTTCGGTGACAAGAGGCATGTTCGAAGTGGTGGTACCCACTACACTCCCCGTCCTTCAACGACGTGGCCCTCGAATATTTCAAATCACTATCGGTCCGGCAATACCATCGTCACTGATACATCTGACACCGGGGTGTGTGCCATCGTGCATGAGTCAAAACTGGCTCTCATCTACCAGTTCTCGGCGGATGTGTTGCCGATGCGGAAGTACACCTGCAGGGGGGGGGACGTCGAGAGCCGTCGCTGCCATGATGGTCCCCAGGTGTGTATCGCTAGAGCGCACGCCAGTAGCGCACGTTAGTAAATACCACATTGGTTGGAATTTTCGGTTTTAAATGAGCACCGGTTTGGGGACCGTCGATAGACAGTTGAAGATGACATCTCGGAATTCCAGAGCACGAACACTGATCTAGCTCCTCTGCCCCCCCTTCCTCAAAGCGGCTTCGGTCGGGCACATTCGACTCAGCGGCTCGATGACAAACCAAGTCGGTCCATACCAGCGGAAATCCCGGCTGCAGTATTTGTCGAAAACGCGGGTATCTTGTCCGTGGTGCGCGTGGCAAGGGATGTCAAGCAAGCTGCGCGCGCGACGGGAGAGAAGCCAGTGAGCTTCGGTACTCACTCCCTCAGGGCCGGTGGCTCGACAAGCATGTGCTCTTCTGTATCACATGATGTGCAGTAACCATTCGACCTGGTGTTGGTTTGGACTACACATACATATTGGATTGGTCAAAAAGATAGGTCACAGCCAGATCGTAAAATGGAGACAGGTGGGCAATTTTTCGCGTGCCATTCATATATCAACACTCCGCAAGCCCATTACCATGCCGCACACTGGCACGAGAGAGCTGACTCCAGAGATCAAGGTTACCGTCGCGCTTTTCATGGTGGACGAGGTGGCACGAGGGACCAGTGCATCTGTTACTGTTGCGGCACTTGTTCGGCTTGGCGCCTATGAAAAAACGTGCTTTCGTTTTAACCCTGCTCACACCCATAAATGTCGACGATTCCTGTACTCCTTGATGCATGTTCAGCCCTCTATAGGTAGGTTCAGGGCCATTTACGAGTCTTTCATATATTTTTCTAACCAAGAATCAATTGTAACTGCGTGTCGTAGGTAACTCTTTCTAAATGCAGTCCAAAATGTACGATACCGTTCACATTGATGAAAAAGGTTAAATTTATACAAAGGCACGGCGAGGGACTACTTGCCACCCGACGAGGTATGTCCTACCGATCCTATCCTAGCAAGCGCTACATCGGAAAAGTAATATTGCTTGCTGCCATTGCAAGCCTCGCTCCAACGGCCGAACCAAAAACTATTTTGATGGTAAGATCGGAGTGCGGCCTATTGTCGTGCGGGCCTCAGCTCAACGATCGTCGAGCAACCGTTTAGCTGGTACCCTCGTGACAAAAAAACGTATCAATGACCAGGAAATGCTACAAAAAGCTGCTGATTGAGAAGATTTTTCCGCAATTAGAGGTAAATGGCGCGGTAAAAGCATCGGAGTGAACAATTACGGAACTTTTCTAACTTTTACTACTATTTTTTGCAGTGGACCAACAAAAACCCGAGTGGTGCACTTACAGTAGGATAATGCTGCACAGCAAGTCTCTCCGTATGGTGCCGATATCATCAGAGCCGGTATGCATGATGGCTAGAACGTTAAATTGATGTACCAGCCTCCTGGGTCGCCCGACCTGAACACCCTTGACTTGGGGGTGTTCTGCGCGGCATACTACCAAGAATTTAAATAGTCTCATTCACGCAGTCACGAAAGCTTTCATCCAGCCTCCGTCAGCCACCATGGACAAATGTTTTATCATTATTCAAAAGGCAATACAATGAATCATGATGCATGGTGGGGGCAACGAATACAAACTACCGCGTGCCCATAAATAATAATAACGTAATGCAGCGATCCGGCGGCACTTGGTATTAATAGCCCGCTATCTAACCGTCCTGATTATATAACATGCGGAAACAAAACAACGTCAGATCTGGCTTAAATCAACACAAGCGTTGCTAAAACCATGTGTATTAGATAGGTCAGGCTCAGACGATACTGACCTTGATTTTCCGGTTTCAAAGAGGTACTATTACGGAAAATATAGCGAAAAATCTTAGGCTCTCTGTACAATAGGACGGGCCTTGTCGTGTTATCGTCTTCAAAAATGTCGTTAACGAGTTGTAAAAGAAAAGGTGCAAAAAACGACGCCGTGCACTTTCAAATGGGATGCCGCAACACAATACAAGTGCTGTTAACTGCCGAAGTATTAATACGAAGCAGCAGCAATAGTCGAAGCATCGGTGTTGCAGCTCAACAACCAGCTCAAGCGTGCAGGGAGCTCCGAAAGCTTTTGTATTTCGTGGAGGCGAATTCGTGAACGACCACCTGTGCGCGTTCTGGTCGAAGGAAAGTATCGACTTCAAAACTACGAACGGGAGCTCACCAGAACAAAACGGCATTTTGGAACGAGCAAATGGCCTAGTTCTTCCTAGGTTATGAGCTGTTCTACACGGAACCAACATGGCCAATCTGCCGTGAGGAGGGGCCGTTCTACCCACTGTCGACACAATGAATCTACTACAAACGGAGTGAAGTCCCCACACGAAGCAATGTTTGGAACTGCGTCAGCTATGTACCTGGAGTTGTCTGGTGCATGCATTCGTGCCAGGGCAACCGAGCCAAGCTAGAACTGTGGACTACGCTGTCGCTATTTCTAGGATACAGTACGAAAACTACTGGCTACAAACTACGTGGATCTGAGAAATAGAGATGTGACTACTAGAAATATTCATTTTCACGAGATGTTTAATGCTGCCAAAGGCTATGTGCGACGACTGCAGCTCAACTTGTACCGACACGACGCCCACAAGCTTCCAGATTATATTCCAGGGGCGCCGATAACCTCAATCCTGGAAGCCGGACTATTTACTGAAGCGGATGGTGCGTACATTGTACCAGCGGTACAGGGATCCGTAAACCTCCCTGCAGAAATGGTATTAGCCGAGAGCACTGAGCCAGTGGGAGTACATGATACTCTTGTACAGCCTGAGTTGCAGCCAGCGGCTGGCAAACACAAGCGAAATAAGCAAAAGCGCCAGCGGCGTTCAAGTATAAGTGATAGCTCCAGTGATGGGTTCGAGTTGCGTTGCAAGTTGCCCACTCCTACACTTGAACGCGTTACAAGTTCATGCAGAAACCGGAAGCTATCTGCATACTAAACACCATTGCTGAAATACCAATCCCAACTACCTACAAACAAGCGAATGCATGCATTAACTGGTTGGAGTGGAAACCTGCTACGGAGGAAGAGCTGGTATCGCTATGAGGACATTGCACGTGAAAACTAGTCGCCAGGGAGAATGCCAAACGTCAAGCAGTAGTCACAAATCATTGGGGCTTTGCTGTGAAGCGAGATGTCCAGGGGCGGATCCTATGCTTCAAGGTTCGACTTGAGACTCATGGCTTCAAGCAGAAGTTTGGTGTGGACTATGTTGAAACGTTGGTCCCTGTCATTCGGTTTTCAACGATTTGAGCGAACTGGTATGATATGCAGAGAAGCTGGATGTCCTGGAGTTTGATGCCTAAATGACGTTCTGGTACGGGCTGCTAGAGGAGTATATCTTTATGGAGCAGCCGGTGGTATTTAAAGAGAGCGGATGTCAGCCAGTATGTCTGCCAACTGCTGAAGTCTCTTTTCGGCTTGAAAAAAGCACCTGCGATGTGGAACAAGACGCTTCACAAGCTACTCACAGAGATCGGCTTCACTCGTCTGGACAGCGCTACGGACTCTACGCAATGTATGGTGCTGATGGAGATGTGAGGACGCTTCACACTGTCTACGTGGATGACCTGCTACTAATGAGATCGCCGGTGCTATGCAACAAAGAAGCAAACTAGCCGAAGAGCGCTTTCACCTTGACCAGCATTGTGGAGGTCGAGTTCCTACTTGTTATCGAGGTCAACATCGACAACAGCAAGATCGAGTAATGCCAGCGTGCACACATCGACAAAATTCTGAAGACTTACAACATGTAAGATGCATGTTGATGTTGGACCCCGCAGTCGACCAGCAAGTCGAAGGCCAATCGGAAGCTTATTGTGTCTGGTATCAAACTGCCGTACCGTTAGATTGTTGGATTTCTTCAGTAGCTGGTGTCTGGCTCACTGACAGACATCGCGAACGTGGTGCATCACCTCGGCAAGTATTTGTCGTGCTTTGAGAACAAACATTATCGTGGAACTCCGCGATTTTGACGGTACCTGAAGCAGACACGAGATCATGCACTGCACATCAACGGCCTGCCAGGTGAAAATGTGGATGTAATGGTCTACACCTACAGTAACTACCAATAACCATTTAAGGGTGGGTATCGGGTGTGGAGCTCGAGGCAAAACTACCCTACTTCTTATTCCAATTGTAGTGTGTGCCTAGGCGATCGTACATTTCATATTCCGTATACATCCGGGACAGAACGGAAGAAAGTCCCATCCAGGATTGTGATCGAAGGACATCTTGTGTGATGGGTAGTGAAAATGTATTGAACTTTTCCTCAGTAGTTCTGATGTGGTGCGCGTTTGCTAAAGCTGACCAGGATTGACCAGTGTCCTGGATGTACAGCTTGTTGACTGGTGTCAAGACCCACACCGTTCATAGGTCTAGAAGAATAAAAACGGCTGTATATTTGTGTGTATAAATCTGTATTGATTTTGATTATCTTGGTTGTAGAGCTACGTCCAAGCAGGTGATCTTCTCCAAAGACCGATATTGGTGTACGAACAATATCCCCCGCTGCTATTACGCGCTTATGAGAGCTGAGTCAGTGCCGATGATGGAACTAGCCGATTTGCATTCTATTACGCTGGAGAACAAGGGCTACAGCCCATGCCGAACCATAGTTATGATGATGCGTCAAGGAAAAACAAACCAAGTGGGTCGCATGGAGGTCGGTGCTTGCATGCGGTACAAAAATGTGGAGATATACTGCTGGCGTTGTCTTTGGTTTGGCGTTGGCACGTGAAGGTGAAGCTGAGTGGTCCATTGCAGTAGGATAATTTCTAGAACTTCTGCAATATCTTCGCAAAGTTGTTCTTCATGATGCAGTTTTCTTACGAGAGTTAACGCCGCATCATCCAGTGGTAGCACAGTATATTTGCTTCAAACGCATTTATGCAATTGAAATGGGAATCACGAGAGCCAATAACAACAATGAAGGACCCTACTGATCAGAGGCTGAAAATAATTATGACTAATTTGAAAGCAAAGCTGGATTGTGTGCAGCAAGATGTGAAGGCATCTGCTGATCAAGTGGGCTCAAAACTGGGAGCTATGGAAGGCAACGTCGCTGAAATATTGCGCACTCTTCGGTCGCTTCGAAGGGAAACTGCCATATTTCAGGTTAAGCATGTTACTAACACAGAAAACAGTACCACTGCGTCCGCTGCACCTGAGATTGGTGATAGCCAACCATCAGTGCCTCGTTCCAAAATGCGGGAGGGGTTGGAATCGGTCAAAGAGTTAATGAAGTGGTGAGTGGAGGTGCTGCTGTGCGTGAGCTGGAAGTATGCTATGGAACAAAGTGGTGTGATGCTCATTGTCAACAACAATCGCGTCACTATTCCCTGTTGCATAGGTTTCGCTGATTCTCAGTCCTGCTCCACTATCAACCACACCTCCACGATCATTGTGTTCAGTGTTTGTTTCTGCAGCTACATCATCAGGTTCTGGGGTCGTAGCGGGACAATCATGAGAGGTGGCTGTAGGTGTACAAAGCTGTACGCGTCGGTGAATTAAAGGATCTTGTTCACGGACTTGAGTTGATGCCCTAACCAATTCTGCATCTGCACCTTTATCGGCGGGTGCATCTCCCACCACTGTGGTTATCTCCAATCGACGCTGCGCAGCTGAAATAGCCAGGGTGAGTGAGGGCGACGTAGTACTTGCATGTGAGCCTTCAATATCTTGTGAAATCTCCTCCGGTCTCGCTTCTCTCACCCAATACAAGTTTATCAAATGATTGGTTGTCACGGTCGTATAGTTTTCTCAGCGGCTATTCATATCTGCAAAATGCGGGGCTAATTTCCAAAACATCACTTACATATTTGTCCAGAGATGTGTTGGCGTCTTTAACGCAGACCTGCGTCTGGCGCAGCGCCTCATCTGCTTCATCACCAGAGTACATGATCATTTGTGTCGCCGAACCCTTTGTATACATCGCTGCATCTGATATCACGCGCAAAATCGAAGCTCTTATATGTGCGGGTACCATTACAGCAATTTGTCCAACCAGACATTCCTCTACGGTAGTCAAACGAGCAGCAACCTGTCAAATATTGTCTCTTCTCATGGCGAATGCCATCGCTGTCGTTTCGGCGACGAGTGCGCCTGCAGTAGCTCACTGCGCTGCTTCTCGAAGCCACTGAGTTGCACCTTTGCTCGATGGGTCGATCGGCATGTGTGCCGTAGCTTGAGCTACAACGACGCTATTTTAGAGGAGCGCGTTCGACGTCCGTGCAGATCATTCTAAGATAGAGGCTGCGATCTTTGGGACCATCAATGATGCCTTTGGGGTAGTCTTCAAGGGGAAAGTTGCTGTCCGGGTTCTCGTCGAAGTACAGCTGCTTGGTTTCAGGTAGTTCATAAAGCCAGCGTTTACGTAGAAACTCCCTGCACGGCTCCGCCGCCAGTTCCCTCAGGCATTATTATCCCCGGGTTGGTCTTGACCAGCTTGCTTTCATGCAAACTCTGCTGCATTATCAGATACTTCAGCTGCATGATCACCAGCAAACGCCCAAAATCCACGGTGGCAACGCATCTTCACTTGGTTTGTCTGCCTTTGTGGGGCTCTGAGGCTTTGAGCCAGTATGACCGCAAATCATTGGCTAAAATTCGAAACCCGCATATTTCCCAGTCTTCAGCTTCGTCAAATCGCCCAAAGACCGGGTCCCGGCTGCAGTGTATGGCAGGGACGACATCCCCCAATATAATATTTTCTTTGTGTATGCTTGACTCACTTGATAAACCTAGAGCCCTTATATATCAGACGTTCACTATTCATGCAGAGTTCTGTACCGCTTGGCGTTGCCCGTCGGCCTACGACTGTTTCCCAAAATCCACGTATCACTACTTTAGTGGAATAAAGTGGTATTTATGCATATATTTGGCAAGTATAAAGGGTTAGCAGCAGTTTCGTCCATTTTTAATACCGTAATTTCGTAGTCCTAGGCGACATTTACTCCTTGGCGACATTGAAATTTAGCCAATAAAAACGCTCTAGTTTAACCAGATTGCATCCGCTATTTTCAATCATTGGTGAGGGAAATTTGGGGTCAGTACCGCATTTACAAAGCAAATGAACGCGAGGCATGAGCCGACCATGCATCACTGGGAAGGACAGACGGCGCGAGCAGTACAGGCGCGTCTCTGTCGCCTACGGCGACAAAAAAGCCTGACTCGACTACTTGGACAGGGGTCATACTGTGAAGAAATGCATTGCGAAGTTCTGTGGAGTGCTGTCCAGACAAGAGCATAGCGCCGAGAAAAAGCTGCTCAGTAAATGGCGAAAAGCAGCGACATCAATCAACGTGGCTTGTGAGTCGGGGAAGGCACGTCATCATATCGCGCCCAAACTTGGGGGCACCACCATTTTGAGCAAGGAAGCTGAGGATGAAATTGTCGAATGAATATATGGATTGAGGCTAGAGGGTGTGCCTGTTTCGCGTTTCATGTTGAAAACAGAAGATATTGAGGTTGCTGCTCAGTATAATATCCATTCTGACAAATGTGCAGCTTCAGCTACCTGTATGTAGCTTGTTTTGAGACGTTACAAGCTGTCGCTGCGCACAAAAACTCGTCAGGGTCAAACAACTCCTCAGGATGCAGCTGACGCAGTGCAAGAGTTTCGAGCACTGGTACTACGCACTGCTGTTGAACACAATTGCACCCAGATATTAAATGCCGATCAAACGGGTAGGTCAAATATTGCGTTATTACAACTATTTCTTTATAATTGTCATACTAATATTATGTTAGCTGTATTTTTCGAGAATGTACCCAAGAAAACAGTAGCAGTAAGAGGCAGCAAGACGGTTTGGGTCAAATGTGCTAATGAAGACAAGCGACGAGCTACAGCAATGCTCCTCGGAGATTCAAGTGGTGCCAAATATGATCCATTCATAATATTCAAGAGTATGCCGGCCAAAAAATCTGAAAAACAAGCCGAAAACAATGCCGTCAGAAATGGATTTGGTGAACCAACTTGGCGTGAAGTAAAAAGCTTCAGAACGAATTTCCTAGCCAGAGATTTGGCAACAAAACCGCTTGGAGGAATGCTGAATTGTCGCTGAAATTTTTAGAATTTCATTTCGCCAAGCGTGAAATATCGATAACAAGATTTTATTACTTTGGGGCGATTTTAGCGCGCATTGGACTCAAGATGTGACGAATTATGCAGCTTCAGTGAATGTCGTGCTGCTAAAAGTTCCTCCAAGATATACTTACGTGCGGATGTTTCGTGGAATAAGCCTTTTAAAGGTTTACTACGGAATTTGTGGATTGACAGATTACAAGAACAACTTTCAACCTACAATAGAGGGAGAAAAAGCGTCAAGAGAAGAGAGAGAAATCACCTGCAGCAAGTTTAAGTGCACGGAAAACATTCGACCAGCGAGAAGCTGATCACAGAGTTATGGCTCTTCGTGAGAAGCATAAAGAAAGATGCTTTCCGTTGGTTGGCCCATCGCGACCGGATATGACAAAATGGATCTCGTCAAGTTGATTGTCTTTGACACCATAAACGATCAGCAGTGGATTTTCGCGCGTCGGGCTATTGATGGATACTCGTGTTTTGACTCCAGTTGCAGACATTGAAGCAGACACTGTCAGCGTAATTGAATTGCTTGAGAGGCACAACCTAACGGATATGGAAGTTGATTCTGACGATGATATCGGTAGTGATTGCAGTGGTAGCGATGATGAAGATTAAGAATTAATAAAACATACGCATGATAAACATAATTATTCGCATTTGATTACCATATGACTGCAAATCATGTTGGTCGGCTGTCACCTAGGACTACGAAAATATACGGTAATCACAAAAAACTAGGGCTGCGTTGAGGCGGGGCTCGCTCGATGGCGACTCTTCGCTCTATTGCCATAACACCAACGGCTTGTCAATCTCAATCAGTCGCAGTCAGAGCTTTCTGGCAAATAGCATATGGCAAGTTGACATTTCGTTCAGTGCAATTTTCTGAAGGGCAACATCCCGTGTTTTTTCTGCGTACGCGACGAATTGCGCAGACTACACCACCTCTAAGTGCCACTTTGACTTTTGTATGCTTATTTATGGCGTAATCGAAGCGAACGACGCAGAAGTTGGCACCCCACTAAAGATGTACAGTTTAAAAGGAGGCGTACGAAACTTTTAGTGAGTTACGAGGAGAAAAAACATATGTGAAGCTGTGCAGCAGCCCCCTACTTCGTAGGCTGACCTGATCGCCCAGAAAAACCTGCTTTACAACCCTGAAAAACATGGTCCACATGAGGGTCGCGAGATGGGTTTTTTTTAATTGGGAATAAACCATTTATTCCACTCAGGCCTCTGGGGTCAGGTTTATTTCAATAAATTGAATAAGCCACCCGGGGTCTAGAAACCGACCCGGAATTCACAATAAGATGGCCAAAAAAAACCTCTTGTTAGCCTGATCTCAGGGTGCATGCCACGTCTGAGCTCAGGCTGCATGCCATGTCTCGGGTTTGATCTAAGTGGCGGGTCAGCGCAACATTATCGTGTTTAGGCTATAACTAGAAGTCAGTGAGATTGCCAAACATGTCAAGCTTTATCATAACTGATATCAATCTCACGTAACGCTTGCAAAAATAATGTAAACTTAACCTTCTCTGCATTTATGTGAAATCTACAATTTAATCGTCAAATTAGTTTTTTTACCTTTAAAAACGTGAAAATCTTGAGCTTAATTCAAAAAATGAATTGTTCTCTGGATATTTATATCGGCATCGCCGACCCTCGCAAATCCTGTATGAACGCATAATTATGTAGTTTCGTGATAACGCAAAAAGATAACTAATACAACGTTCAAGATAAAACGACTGAATATTTGATGAACGATGATATCTAATCCCAAAAAGGTGAATGTTGACCCAGTCGGACAAGAACGACATTCGGGTAACCTTACAGATCCATCAGGAACACTAACAGATTCTGTTCGGACTTGTCGGACCTGGAGGAGTCCACTGGACTGAGGCTGTCAAAGATTATGCCGCCAGCATCAACGTCGTTTTGATGACAATTCCTCCCGGTTACACTTCCTCATGTAAGCCGGCAGATATTGCCTGGATGAAGCCATTCAAGTTGGAGCTACGTTCTCTATGGGTGAATCATCTGCAACAGCAGTTTAGAGACCACAAAGATAGCGGCTCGCACGAGAAGTTCAAGCTGAAGGCACCATCTCGACCAACTCTGATAGCCTGGCTCACAAACGCGTGGGAAAATCTGCCTACTACCACGTTGGCAAGTGGATTTAGAAAGTTAGCTATACCGACAAACACACGCGCTCCGCTAGAGGTAGACCAATCACTACAAGAAGCCGCTATTGCTGGACTTGTAGATAAATTGGAGTAATTGTACGTAGCTGAGGAGGTGGGGGAGGACTGCGGATTCGAGTTTAGATCCTGATCACCAATATATTGCACTTTTTATGCTCTTGAACTTGTCATGTTTTTCAAATCACTGGCTAATTTTTGAACACAGTAATGGGGGTGCCCTTTGACTCACTATGAAATGGAACTATGGCTTCAACCTGGAAGCCAGACTAGTTCCGGTGCGGACTTGCAAGTTTTGTGTACGTCTTGGTCGCGAAAAGAGAACGAGATTCTGACATGGCAAAATCAAAACGCAGAAAGACTACTAACCCAACGTTTTTTAAGTCACTCGTCGTCCCCTCAAGATGGTTGATCGAGTCTCAGCACTTCGTGTTAATGAAGCCTGGAGTGACAATGACTTTACTCGCCGCTTCGGAGACCTGAAAACGTTTGCAATCGGTCTTGCAAGTGTTCCCCCTGGAACACACACAGTGGATAGCGACTTCAGCATCCTCCGACAAATTCGGAACAAGCACCACACGAGGCTCTTCAACTTCTCTATGGAAAGCGAAATGCACGCGACGCAGTTTTTCGATCTGGTGTCGCTGGCCGAGTCATCTCTCTCGTCTGCAAGCGTATCAGAGTGCCAGTGCTATCGATTCCTCCTTTTGAACGCGTGAATCTTCGACACTATACTTTATTCTACATAAATCTTCAAAGTGCCTAATTAGATATTTCCAAACTGCCCAGTTGTAGCCTAACAAGGATATAGGCACAATATCCTAGTTTGTTGATGTCTGCTACATGTAGCTATAGATGACTGATTAACCGATGTCTGGCGGAGGACAGATATGAGTCATAAGCTTATCTGTCCTCCGCCAGACATCGGTTAATCAGACATCTACAGCTACATGTAGCCAATATGCCTTCTTCCTGTTAATTTTCATTCAAATTTATTATTTATCCTCGACTCGAGAATAAATAATAAATTCGAAGACCTCTAGCACTTCAGCTGTCTTATTTCTAATTAGGAGAGAGCGGTTCCTTGTACAGGTGTTAGTAGAATGGATGGTTTGGTAGACGAGGGTCTTGTCCTAGTTTGTTGAAGATGAACTCGAGCTTTCGGTCAGAACTACATGTAGGAGTCTTGTTCAAGATGGAAACCGATCCATGTGAAAGTACGGTAATGTTTATTGATGGCGCGATTATTTTTTTCTATCACAAGTCCGAAACTAAATAATTATATCACCGATAGACTTGATTCTGCTGCTTGAGGTGGGAGATAACCTCTACTTATCTTATTATATTCGCTTAATGTAGATGCCTGTACATGCTTATTCTTTACGCACTGCCTACTCGGAGTTGGGTCTGGTGGGCGTACTTCTTGTCAAGATAGGCATCAAGCTACCAAGAAGTTCTTGGTTTTTCTTGGTAGCTTGATGCCTAACTTCTGGTGAGCGTGGAACTTGAAGCTCAAATTCTTGGGGCCACCAAGTTGGGGGTGCTCATGTTTGGGCACATGATAGGTCACCAATGTCTCTCATGCTGTTGATCCTTCCTTGATTCTGCTGCTTTAAGGTTAATACTACAACTATCAATATGTCTCTCGAGATTTCCGAGATAATTCTGGATATGCTTGAGGCCATTTAAGATATTATTCTGGTGTGCCTCTTGTGCCTTTCCGATCGCGTTTGAAGCATCTTGAAATAGAAACTTATTCATTCGCGGCCGTGAAATCAGGGAGTAAGCTCTCAGCTATTCAAAACCTGTTACTTTTACTACCGTAGACCCGCTTTTTTAGTGTGAAAAAGTGATTCATCAGAAGAATAATGGTAGCTTTTGCGAAATGGCAATTTATCTGTTAAGTATTCGAAGTATTCCATTTGTGAGTTATCTTGCTCACTACTGTAAGAGCATCCCCAGCGGTGAGCTCTAACGCTAGTTTTATCGCAAAAGTAACGCCGTTGAGACTTGAGAGAGCTCGATAACCAGGACGAAAATCCCCCATTTCAAGTGGTCAAGAATTTAGTTAAGTCGGTGAATTAATCCTCCCGGTGGGGAGCTCGCCGACTTAAGTCCAACCGCTGGAGATACTCTTAGAGCAGATGTATGGGTCTTATTCCAAGTAAGCTGCTATGACGAAAACAAAACTTGTACTTTATATATATCCAGAGGTTCCCGGGCAACGCACGGCATTAGGGATAGGTGTTAAAAATCAAAAACCAGACATTTGTTATTTTAACAATTAATAATAAATACTTAATATAAAAGTGTGCAGGGAGGAATTAAACTGGCTAAGTAGATTACTCCGAATTGTCAAAACGTAAGTAGGTATCTGCTTCTGGGCAAGTAGAAATAAAAGAAAAAGATAGCACGCCAAATTTAGAAGTGCTATTTTTCCAAAGGCGGAAAAAAGAATCGTAAATTGGAGGTACATGTACAGCGAGCACGCCGCGAACCTGAAATCACGTCCGCGTGGTCGGAGATCACGACCTCTCCATTCGACAACGCGCAACGCGCCGACCTCCGAAGACGAGGCACCTAAATGGGCCATATTTGACGAGGAGGAGGGTGGCAGATGCAGTGGGCGACTCAATTACGGGAGACTAACAAGACTACTCATGCCTTAGCTCGGGTGTCTTTCACACGTTTTGCTTCTGCAGCGAAGAGACTCGAAGTGAACTACAAGGTCTACCGCTCTATAGTGGGTGAATGAGCCGTGAGTATTTGCCATCAACACGAGATAATTGCACTGACTTAAGACTAATGACTATGCTGTTCTTACATCCCTTTCCATTCAAGTCTCTAAAATCAGATTCTGTGCGCTCACAGGCTCCAAAAGTATGTACGTTCGTCGACGTGGATCTCACTTTTGCAATGTTTCCTCATTTGTTGCAGTATTTAAAGTCCGCGTCAGGTTCGACAAAAACAATGAGTCCATGGGCGCAGTATGAGATGCTGGAGATGGAGCTGTTAGGGTGAGATCGCTGGCATTCACGGTCATATCGTAAGTCAGCCTGATGCCGCATTGCTGAACAACCAAGAGATAGTGTGAGCCAGGCAGGCCATATAGACTGCGTAACCAGACTTGTAAAACTTATTTAATTTTCAGCAGCTAAGAATACGCACGAAACTTGGCAGGACCACCACGAAATCGTCTCGTCTAGTGGGGAATCCGCACGTCCGTGCAATTTGGCGTCTCCGCTACGACATTAATTTCCAAATTCCAAGGTGACGTCCCAAGGACCGGGCGCTAGTCGTCTGAGGGGGGACAGTGAATCGTGCTCGGGCATTATGTGGTGATAGGGAGACCCCACTTCAAAACAAAACAAGGCATACATCTTGATTTTGGTGATTCTGTATTATTATTTAAAAATCCTGTTTCAGTTTCTTAATTTGTTTTTCCCTACTTATAAGTAGGTTCTTCACCTACTTACGTTTTGACAATTCGGGGTAATCTACTTGTGCAGGAAAACCCCACCAGCTGACTGAAAATAATGGGGGTTTTCGCAGCCCTGGTCCACATAATATGGTCCATAGCTCCACAAATTCGCATACCGGATTCCTCCTGTCCAACGAACTCAAATGTTCTATGAAGATTCACGCTATATTTCTCGTTACCAACAAAAGTTATGAAGATATCGGAAGTTTCCAACTACTACATGATAAACCTGTGCTTCAGAACGGCTTGGTAATAGTCATGCTCAAAGCTGCAAGTGCAGAATCTTAGGGCGAGCGATGGTAACGTCTCCGACAGTGTGCTCAATCACCGGCCAACCTGGGGACGAGCTGATGACTTCCACGACGGGCTCTCCCTGTACGCTCGCGTAGCAGAGTATGGTGTCCTCGGATTTGGTCCCTGCAACGGATGGATTCCACGCGTACGCTTGGTTCAAGCCCGTCACTCGGTTAACGGACGGGTTGGCCACCCATTCGCGACTCTTGTAGGCAGCGCAGCCTCCCTGGTGGTGGAACTTCCACTCGCCGTCGAACCCCTTCTGAGCGTACGCGTCTTGAGCGATCTCGAGTATGTCTCCAGCCTTGACACCAGCGGTGCGTGTGTTTGCCATGAGCACGGTGTCCACGTATGTAGCAACCTCGTGGCGGCGCAGCAGGTCCTCCGGAATAGTAGCGTTGGGCGTGGTAGTGATATACACCAGGCGAGTCGTGGAAGCGATGAGTCCTGCGCGCTGGCCGCAAATCACTAGCATTGCCTTGTTCTTCACGCGTTTCTTGGTGGGTAGAGGATGACGGATGTTGTCAACGCGTTCATCAGCCGCTACCAGCATCACCACGGGCGTGATTCCACGAGCCCACATCTTGGCAGAGAGCTGGCTGGCGATTTCCCACTCCGTCATGTCTGGACGGACAGCCCGAGCGACTTCTCCGATGAGCTCTCCGCAATCTTTGCCAAGGGCACGGAAGACGTCCATCTCGTACGTTG
Source organism: Phytophthora europaea (assembly GCA_030463285.1). NCBI lineage: Eukaryota > Oomycota > Peronosporomycetes > Peronosporales > Peronosporaceae > Phytophthora > Phytophthora europaea. Next base: position 6,540 of record JAHQIV010000152.1, on the reverse strand, counting down.
TCAACGTGGAGCGCTCTTCAGCGAGTTGAGCAGCTAAAGTGGAATCCGCGGCATCCACCGCCACTTTGTCGCTCTTTGCAAGTTCCTTGGCCATGTCGACGGCGCTGCGTTGAGCGTACCATGGGTCTTGTACGAGCGTGATCTCTCCCTCAAGGCCTCGCATTTCTTCCTTTAGTAGGCGGTGACCCTCAATCTCGTTCGTGAGCACTACGACACGAGTGGAGTCCACGTAGATGGACCCCACACCACCTTCTGTGGCCATGAAGACAAAGCTGCGAGCACCACTTGTGATCCATGCGAAGTTGGCGGAGAGACTCAACACCACTGCATCGTGGCCCAGCTCAAGCATCAAGCCCCGTCTAGTTGTGCACAACATATCGAGCGCATGAGACCATCACAAAATACTGAGTCCATCTCACTGCGAATTACTTTCGTACACAACGGCCACTTTGCGCTCGAAATCCGCCTTGCGCTTGACGATGTCGTGGTCATATGCGTCCATGTACTTGAGGTCGTTCATGCTCATCGAGGATATCTTTCGCTTCGGAGTCGAATTTGGGAATGACGAGTCAATACCGCCGGCAAATCTCACCCAGGCATCCTTTGACAACCCAACTTCAAACACTCACCTCAGTTTTACAAAGTTGTTCCTTCAGCTTCAAATGTGCTGAAGCTGACTGTGAAGCACTGCAAGCACGCGTGAATACTTAAGTATGTAAGGTATGCAGACAAAGTTAACGATAAACGTACGTTACTGATAGATATACCAGCTGTGGTTGCCTGCTTTGACCCCCGACACAAATGTGCAGGCTCTTCCTTGACTCAGCTGGAGCCGCGCTGCTTCTTGTTGAGCTGGTCCCGGAAATCTCGCTGCAGAACGCGCATGCCACTCATTGACTCTGCCGGAATGCCCTTTTCGTCGGCGTAGATTAGGAGTTTGGCAATCCACTTGAGTCGCTCCTTAATCCCCTCGACGCCGAGTCCACCCTCTTCGTCTGATGGGTTCAGCTTAATCTGTGGAACAGCGACCTTCACCGACTCGACGGGAGCGCAAAAGTCTTCGTCCGTGGGCTCTTCCATGATGATTTTCTCTTCTGGCAGGTTGAGCAGCTCTTCCACCGTCAACGGATCTGACGCATGCAACCAAGACAGCATGACAGCGAGCTCTTCTGAGATCGCGTCTTCCTCTCCTAGATACTCCTTTGCAAGATTTCCATTGGTGGGAAGCAGACCGGTTTCCTGCCAGCCCCTAGCTATCACCGCGGACGGAACAGCATCCCAGCACTCGATGCACCACGCCATCGCCTGCTTCACCCCCACACTGTCAAACTTGGCCACCGTGCTCATGTCCGCATCCGCGTCCAATTGATCCAGTGCTTGCTGGATCTGGCGTCGTCTGTATCGTTGCTTAAACGCCGGCACAATGCCCGCAACAAGCGGCTGCAGATTAGTATCCGTTCCAGGCGGAATCAGCGCCACCTCGACGTTCCTCAACTCCCCCGCATTGAATCCGGCATGCACCGCCACACTATCAACCAGCATAATGCACTTCCTCTGCTGCTGCGCGAACATCGCGTCCACATCCTTGATCCACTTGATGAAAATCTCCCGCGTCATCAGAGTGCTGGAGTTGCACACATAGTTCATCTCTGCCGCGGTGGAGCTAGTAAACCCCCTGGGCTTCTCCGCCTTGCCGATAAACAGCGGCGGTAACCTTTCCGACCCATCGGCATTGCATGTTAATGCCACTGTGACTCTCTTCGTCATCTTTCGGCCCGACCGGTCCGGGAACATGGTGAAATACAGCCCCGTTTCGTCCATACTAAAGACATCTCGCGGGTTATAACTCTGCAGACGGCGCTGCAGATCCAGCACCGCCGCCTCCACGGACGACTTTGCGTCTCTATGGGCTCGTAAGCCCCCGAATCCGTGGCGTTCATTGAATTTGTAGAGCCAACCATTGGAAAAAGTCAATGGGGTCTCGATCTGTAGAATTCCGGCGAACCTCGCGGCCTTGGCCCGGATGGACTCCCCCGTGACGGGGACGCCCGTCTCCTCACAGTAAGAGACCCAGCGAGCGAGTGCCGTGTCCAGGTTGGGGAACCGCACGGTGCGGCGCGACTTGGACGTCAACTCCTCAGATGTCATAGTCTCCAGGTCATTTTTCCTCTTGAGGAGTTTCGAAATCATTGCCTGTGACGGCTTGCGAGGCAGCGCCAGCGCCTCCTGCGCCCAGGCCGCCAACTGGCTCTGCGTCAGCTTGGGGTTCTGCTCGCGGTAGTTGCATATCTCGAGTCGCTGCGCGTTGGTGAACGACGAGCGCGTGCGCTTGGGCTTGTCCGCGGGTGTATTCATGGAGATTCTGGACGGGAATGCAGATGATGAATGGGAGAGAAGCCAGTGGCGGCAGGTGTACCGGTGCGAGTGGTACAGACCCGTGAAAAAGAATATAAATCCTAATAATAATAATTAAGTCAGACTTTCATATTTAACAGTGATTAAGTAAGATTTTCATATATAATATGAAAATCTTACTTAATTATTATTATTAGGATTTATATCCTTTTTCACGGGTCTGTGCAGTGTTCTGAAAGACTTTTCGTGCACTAGCTGGCTAACCCAGTCACGGTGTCTATCCTTGTAGTACGCTGAGTATCTGAACCACAGTTCTTGCGCTCCAAGCTTGCTCGTATCCTTACCCGCTGCTTCGCGTAGTTCTTTTCCTACTAGCTTCTGCGAGTAAGTCCGTGTCGAGACCAAAAGACCGCACCATGTTGTCAGGAGTCTTCCCCCTAGCGTTAAACCCCGGGAAGAATTTCTCGAGGCCCTTTACATGCTTCCGCTTAACGTCCTTGAGTCCGAAATCTTGTAGGTTCGGAAGATCGGGTCAACGTTTTCGCCGCATCTGGAGACGAAAACGACTTCGATCTGGCCACTTTATCTGCAGTCGGAGGTGACCTAAATGTTCTGGTCAAATCCACCGCAACCTTTTTCTCAGACGAAGTCGACTTCCGTTTACCCAGATTTGCCACGAAATCGCCAACTTTTCATGCCAGTCGTTCGCTCTCTCTTCGTCGCTTGCTTCATCGTTTTATGTGCAACAACAACAAGCCAAACTGCATGGTAGCTTGATCTTGAGCTTGATAGGAAATTGCGGAGTGAATCGAGACTGGTCGGAGCTTTCGCAAATTACACAACGCATCAGATGACTACAAAGCACGTTGTTTCCACGAAAAGGGTATGTTTTTCAGGTGTGGCCTACATATCGCAAATATATTGTTACTGGTGAAGTTGCTTATGATGTTGAACTGAAGGACGATACGACACTGACACAATAATACCCTTAGCAGATCGTTGGTCATCAGAGAAAACGATATTTAATGATCGGTATAAAGATCTGTTTCTGCCACTGTTCTCATTGTATTTATTCCTTCGAGGTATTATTAATATATTAGTATAATACAGTTCATGCACGAGTACACACCAATCTATAAAATATATAGTAAATATGATAATAATATTATATCGAAAAGGCCTGTGCAGGGAATTTGACTCAACAGTGCGCTACCTTCCACTAGGATCCGAAATAAGTGCCTAAATACATACATGTATACACACCACCAGGTCAAGTAACGCTATTAATCTGTACTCTGATATTGATCACCATCACTTAAGGACGAGTCTTTCACAGTAGGCTTATGTGATAATACATGCACGACGTCACCGAACTTCGGTGACCGAAGCGCCTTCCCGGGAGATGCCGTAGTCAACAAACCCCCCGATGACGTACCGTAACGCAAAAAGGGATGGCCAGAGTTACAGCTTACAGACACTTCAGAAGTATAACGCAAAATCGGATGACAATACTCCCGCAAACATACTACATGTACTTCGAAGTACCAGTAAAGTACCTCAATATTGGATTAGGATCCTTGATTTTGCTTTTTAACTTCAAGGGAGTGAGACTACATGCACAGGTAACTAACTCAACATGTGCTTCCACTACATGTATACCAGTAGCAAAACTAAGATGAGAGTAGTGTACATATAACCCATTATACATGTACATGTTTACCGGTACCCCGCAGCTTTCGATGTGATGATAGCGGAGGATGCGTTGAGTGCTCTTACCTCGTTTCCTCATCAAAAGTGCTTTGTGGTTGTCCTGTAGTACCAACATTCATGCTATCTCTCTATTTTAATAACGCTAACAACAAGTTTAAATTGCAGTGATTCCGTAGATCTAATATGTTTAGTTCAAATCATCAAAACCTTGTCGATCAACTGCATTCGCTCGCTTTCTAACAAGTACTACAGTAGTAAACAGCCTGAGAGCAGGCTCAAAAAGTACACCCACACATGGTATGAGGACCACTCAGCGTAGAGTACTTTGTAAGAAATATATGCGTTCGGGTGCAAAAACGTACTTCAAATTTGGGGGTACTATTGATTTGGCGCGCACTGTATGATGGCCATGACGTGCGTGATAACCTTCCGTCTAGAATGTATAAATTGATCATCCTATTATTACTTCTAACACTCGTGAATAGAATATTACAATAAAAAGCTTCCCGAGTTATATTTCAGCTCCACTGTACCTGTAAGTATACCTGTACTTCAGCTGCTGAGGCTGACAACATGTTTCTGCAGTCCTGCGATGGAGTCAGTGTGTGAGTCCAGTAGGGAAGTCCTCCAATGGAGCAGTGCAGCCCCCCCTCCCCTGACTGAGCGGAATTAGTTTAATTCCCAGTAGCGACAGCGTGCAGTCCATGGCATCGACCTCTTTTTCGGCGGTGGCGCTCGCATTGAACTCTCGACCTGCTGTAGCCGCCTTGGATCATGTGGCTACGTGCATCTCCTCGTACTTGGACGGGTCGGTGATGATCCCGTTGGCTTCCGCGTGCTCTTTCGGGCCGATTCGCCTGCTCGATCGCATCTGGGAGAACAGTTGTCCGGAGTCGACCAAAGGCGCGAGTTGGTCGCTTTCCCACTTTTTAAGATCGGATGTCCACTATTACCGTTTCCAGTTCTCGAAATCTCTTCTGGCGGCGGTGGCGCGGGGAGATTTGAGTGTTGTGCGGTGGCTTCTCACACGTTTCTCGGGGTGTACGACAGACGTGGAAGTCGTGGAGGAAGCCGCGCGCTGTGGCCGACGCGAAATTCTGGAAGTTTTGCTCGAGTACGAGTCTCAAGAAGACGAAAGCGTCGACGAACGGAACGTTATTGTGTGGGGTGGAGACGACATGGCGAACGCAATTGAAGCGGGGCACGGGGAAATGGCTCGTTGGCTGTATGAGAGCACTCCCGATGCTGAGAGGAACTTGTCGGCGGTGATGGGGCTAGCAGTTCGCCAGGGTGACATGTCGTTGATCCAATGGCTGATGAATACCGTATACACCGCGGAATGCCGCCTCCCTCCTCCGTCGATGAACGATGCGGCAGCAGGTGGTCACATGGAGATTGTGCAGTGGATCTTTGAACAGAACTTCGGTGGAGACTGCAGCTATGCACTTGAGGGAGCGGCCAAGAACGGTCGTCTGGACATGGTGAAGTGGCTCGTGGGGAACGGGATCACGAAAGGGGCCAGAGAAGCGGTGCAGGTCGCGTGCGGTGAAGGCCATCTCTCTGTCGTGCAGTGGCTTCTGGGACGCAAGTTAGTGCAGTACCCTCACTTCGCCATGAGCTGCGCTATTCGTGAAGGACACTTGGACGTCGTGAAGTATTTGTGCGAGGTTGGCATCACGTATGAACCATCACGCATGCTGATAGACGCTGCGTCATGCGGGCAGCTTGACGTGGTAAAATGGCTATACGACAAGTTTGATCGCGCTTCCCTCTTTCCTTCGGTTGCCGCTTCACGTGGAGGACTAACGAACCACACTGCCATGGATAGAGCAGCCGGAAACGGGCACTGGCACGTGCTACAATTTTTGCATTCGGTTGCAACCTCCATGCAAGCGGATGGTCAAACTGGCGGGCCAACCTGCTCTGAATGGGCTCTCTCGTCGGCGTGTGCACTAGGTCATTTCGACATCGTAAAGTGGCTGCACGAACTGTATCCTCACTTGCGCTTCCAGCCTTCCTGCACAAGTATGGCTGCTTGCAAGGGCAGTCTCGAGATTCTTCAGTGGCTTCACATCTTGCCAGGCGTCGAGTGGTCCACCGATGTCATGGATTCAGCGGCCGAGAATGGCCATCTCGAGGTGGTAAAATGGCTCCATGAAAACCGCACCGAAGGCTGCACAACCAACGCGATGGACTATGCTGCACGTAATGGCCACCAGCAAGTTCTGCGCTGGCTGCACTCCAATCGTGCGGAGGGTTTCACGTCTGACGCAATGGCTTTCGCGGTTGATCGCGAGCACTTTGAAGTGCTGCTTTTCTTGCGAGCCAATCAAACTGGAAGTTGCACTGCTGCAGCAAAGCTTTTTGCTCAAGAGCACAGACATCCTCACATTTTCGAGTGGTTGGAAAATCACTACTTAGACTAACCTAGCTGCGCCTCTTGCAAGCGTGTCGCTATCTTCTCCATACTAGGGA
>JAHQIV010000151.1:0-31482 GCA_030463285.1 Phytophthora europaea | reverse complement strand
CGTCGAAGTCTTGTGCGCCGGGCCTTCATCGAAGATGAAGCTCGAGGAGGTCGTGTGCATCCGCAGTCGCCAACGTCTAGACCCCGACGCCCACTTCGTCGTCTTCGTAGAGTCATAGATGCCTAACCAACGCCATCGCACGACAAAGACACATCCACATTGTTGCACACTCATCCACGTATATTACCCATGATGGAGCCAAACCCACGGCAGACCAGGACGCCTCCGTACAACGAGGTGTACACCAAGTTTGGATGCGTCTAGGTAACAGGGATCAGGGCGGAACAACGAAGTTGAACACCAAGTTTCACCGCCCTTCTTCCACTGCATCCTCATCCACGAGCCCTGAAACAAAAGAGAGGTAAGCAATACAAAAAGACATATCAACGAGACGTAAACTTACCAATATCAGCCAGCATCACACCCGCTCTGCATGTTGCTCGATGTTGATGCCGTGTATGTTGCCCTTGGGCGCGTGGGGCCCCGCCTCCCCACACGCGCGGACGCCCCGTGCTCGTCGGCGCCGCTCCCGCTTGTGCTGCTGTTTTGGTTGTGTTGCATCACGCTGGCCGTGGCCCTTGACTCGTCCTCATACTTTCAGCGAATGAGATGCGTCGTATTTTTAGCAAATCAAACGCGACGTACTGACCTAACAAACTGACCAATCAAATTGGTGTCGGCAGCTGTCGGCCGCTGTCGGCAACTTTACGCTATGGTAGCAAGCACGCCTGCATAAATATACAGTCGCATTTGGAGAGCTATATACGTATCCACAGGGGTAGTAAGACACTCAAACAGAACACAAACCGAATTACCAACACTTCACAAAAAGCGTACCCTGGCGTCAACTTCGTGCGTTGTTCCAGTCGCGGGGTTATACAACTTCGGCCTCACATCTTCAACTTCAATATCGTACAACGAATTTGGACCAAGCGCCAAACAGTGCTGCTCTGCGACAATTTTGAACGCATAATCACTGAGCTGCATCGCTACAGCAGTAAGCTTGGGATCTACAGCCGTTGGGGGTCGGCTCCCGACCCGATGAAACTCTGCAGGTACACCGTTCACGCTAATTAGTCGTGCTTCGCAATTAGTCGTGCTTCAGTACTTTTTCGTGATACGCTACAACTAAGTTTCTTTAAAGAGCTGAAAATTACACAAACTCAGCGGATTTGGACAGATCTCATCGAGCTGAAGCCAATCATGGTCTTAGATTTCTAGGAGAGCAAATATTACGGATACAAGACCTGTTCAATTATTTGACTTTTAACTACAAAAATCGTAAACTATTATTAGTCAGGGTCCGACTAATTAGCGTGAATGGTGTAGCGTTCCTTCGCGTAATCTTGCATCGTAATCAGCATGGACACCACGTCGTCTATTGTAAAGTTGCCGTCTACAATTTCTTTCACGCGCCCCCACTTCGACTCGAGACGGTTGTTGGTATGGTTTTTCAAGTGCAGAACGCCTCCGCGTTTGAACATTACCCGTTGTGTCCCAGTGTTTCATGAAGTTTAAGTACAGATGATTTTATCTGTCGTTCCCCAGTGTCTCAAGCAGCGTGACTTCCCAGTCGTCATATTCTTGCTGAAATTCAGCATTGACAAGACCCGTCATGATTGCTTTCAACTGCTTGGTCTCCAATTTTCCCACCCCGCCTAACCGAGACCACTGCTTCTTTAGCCATGTCTCCACGTGCCATCGGCATAGAAACTGCGTGGCGTTAGGCCAGTCTTCATTCAGAACCTCCCTCTCATGTAGTGCCTTGACCGTCATCGCCCCTTGTATGTTACTTCATGCAGGATTGTTCTACTTGAATGCATTAACGGTCAGTTCCACATTCGCCTCCTCTTCGGTCTGTACCAGAGCGTGTTGCACTATTGCCCTACAAGTTGCCTAATTCAGAAAACAGTAAATGAGCTCAATGTACTTCCGTCCTTCACAATATGGTTCTACTCCCACCAGTCCGAAAAGATCGTGTACAGCAAAACTAAAGAGCTTGTAGCGATTGGCATCAGTTCCGTGAGTGGAATCAACCAACACCACTTCAGGAAATGCAGCAAACAGACGTTTCTACCTACCGAACTGGAAAGTCATCACCCAAACGACGCTGATGTCGCTGTCAACAATAAACTCGGCTGTATTTCCTGGCGCCTCTTCCATGAACTCATCAAGTACAGCTATCGCGCGCTCCGAATCCGTCTTGCCTCCGGGAAAAGTATGATTTACGTCCCCGATCATTTTGTGGACGTCCTTTAGAGCCGTATGTTTGCCTAACAAACCAAACAAGCAATAAATACGTTAATACTTTTTCCTGTGCTCTCGTTCTCCTGTCCCATTCTTCTCGTATGGCATGGCGTGTGTGCACAGGAACGTTCTGCTGTACTTATCCGACGAGGGGGGAAGCTTTCCACCAGTTATCGAGAGGTTTGATGTGCTCTTGCGTTTCTTCCCAGCTGTCATTCTCGGTATAGCTGAATTCTGGGCCTTTAGCTGCTGTGTCGCAATGGCCTGGTTTCGGAATCCACAGACGTACTTGCTCGGCATGAAAACGACCGGAACGTCCGTTCCAGAAAGTCGAAAATGCTTCAGCGAACCTCTCTCAAGACGTGAAGAAAATCGGAAATCCCTCCAGAACGTAATCTGGCGAAGGAAGATCTTGCTCATCACGTGGCGCATCGATCACAGGACCATCACTAGTTTTGGCTCGTATATACTTCTGTTATTGGTGTAATTGTGGTCCTTCTTCTGTCAACCCTTCGTGTTCAGAGCAAGAAGCGCAATGATCATTCTCCTACGGCTCCACAGCATTCGAGTCACTCTCCGTCGCCTCATCTGCACTTTCATCGTCATGGCTCAGGTCCTCGGTATCTCCATGAGACTCCAGCTCATCCTCCTTGTCCAATTGCTTCAGCACCTCTGCCAGGGCATTGTCGTCATTTTTAACGCGCGAGAGTCGCAGGCCGCGTCCGTACTCGCGTCATAGCAAAAATTACGCGCGTTGACATTCTCTTTTGGCTCCAATTCCTTTAGCACTGTTGCCAACTATTCGCTTGTAGCCGGACTCAATCGCGTCTTATCATCGGGGGCTTGTAAACTCTTCAGCATGCGGTGTTCCCACCTTGCACTCTTGTCTTCATCGCTTGACGCCAACGAGGTTGAATTTTCAGGTTTGCGGATACATTCTGCCCCGAAACTTTCCGTACGCGATTGCCATACATCTCACCCAACACGCGCTGCTGATACGGGGTCAACTTGTTACCGCCGTGCAACACTCTTTATCCAGTGCAGTGAGTCGTCTTCCTGAAGGCCCCACGCCTTCTCGCGATGCGCGACTCACCTATGACATAAACCACAGTGATGTTCATAAAATTCAAGTAATATCATATAAAGGACCCAAATGCATATGATGCAAACACGAAGTCTACTGATCGAATCTGATTGGCTGGAGATATCGTGCATGACATTGTCTGTCGGACTATGGCGTCAGTCGGATTTTGCGTCGATGTCTATACTTGCCAAATTGTATTGTTGTTCAACCTCATGCAGATGCTGCGGCTGTGAAGCGGGCGGAGTAGATGTGTAGGAAACGTATCTCGACCTACGGTCGATGCCTACTCACCAAAAGGAAATGGGCTCCGCGAACGGGGGCTTACTCCTGGTGCTGTTTTTTTTATTATTTGGTTCTGTTGTGGCTGTGTAAGCATCGAGCAATAGGGACACTGTGATTTGCTGAATGGTTTTACGTTAGCAATATTATATTACTTAATACGTGGACAACTGCATTTTACACATTGCTGTAAGCGTCGGAGGCAGGCAAGCAGGTTTATTTGAGCGCGGCAGGGAGGGTCTTGGTCGAAGGACATTTCTAAACTGCCTCGTCAATTCTAATCCGACGCTATCGCGCTGGCTTCGCCCGTCTAACAATGAGTCGAGGGCACGCTGGGACGCATTCTTCTCGTTGTAAAAATTACCATCATAATCACACCTTAGATATATGGAAGTGGATAAAGTCACAAAGTGAGCGCAGCGTAATTTAAAAAAAAACAATAACGAATAAATTTTCATACTTTTGAGGCAGCTTAAAAATAGAGAAACACCCCCTCTACCCTCTTTCCCCCTCCCAGCCTTTTCTCAGCCTTTCATTTCGAAATCACCCCAATCATCACGAACATGGATAGTGTCGCGTCGTAGGGTTCCGGCACGGAGGCTGGGAATGAGCCAGCGGATGCGGACGCTCCCGAAGCTCACGCACCTGCTGCTACTTCTGTCTGCGCACCTCGTATGGAGCAGGGCTAATATGCAAGCTGGGAGGAGTTCTTCGCAGCTTTGGCCGAGTAACCAAACGCTACCTGTCAAGACTTCCGGAAACGAACGTCTACTAGACTCGCTGCGTGGAATGCTGAGCTGGAAAGGCGCGGTACGCTGACGGCTACAACGGAGGTCCCGCTAGCTTTTGAAAATTACTACCGTAGGCTCTGCTGCACGCATAGTTGGAGTCGTCCAAGCCGCTCTACAGGCAAGCGAAAGAACTATTTCGTAAAGTCCACGAAATGTGTAGCACAGCTGTCACTCACGGTGGTGTGGGTGGCTGGCAATGGCTTCCAAGTGAAGGTGACAGCAGAATACGACTCACAGCCACGAATTGGGTTCGACGTCTTACGAGAATTACCCAGTCAACCGCCGAGTTGATGATGCAGACGTCATCAATTTCATCGATGAACTCCAAATGGCTGGGGCGAAGAAGAAGCCCATCCTGGAGTATTTGAGACGTAAAACGGGTAAGGATGGTTGCGACGACTTGCTAGTATGCTATATTATCTTAATCATTTGTCATCTACTATTTATAGGGAAGAAAGTAACGCTGTGCGACGTGCACAACCTCGTGTTGAAACTGAAGGATGCGCGTCAAAGGTAAACAACCGTTGAGGCTAGGTTGGAGACCATTTTGCGCGAGTTTTGTAGTTCTCAAAAGGACGTGTGCTTGCTGTTCTTGCCACAAGACATGCAGGCTTGATTGCCCGTCGGTTCTACTAGCATGTCGGAGAAAGACCAGGTGGGTCGGTTCGAGACAAACAAACGCATTGCGGTAGAGGTGAGGGAGACGGGGGTTGACCTCCGTGAAAGCGATGGTGAACTTTCAAAAGTAAATGCACAGGTGAGAAGTTCTGCTCATTTGGATCTGAGAGCAGCAGGTTAAATGGTTGGTTTGCAGCGTTGTGGTACGTATCTCTGTTGATTACCAGGAAATTGTAAAATATTAAACACGATTTCTTTTGATACCAAGAAATATGAGCGGCTAGTGCTATTTTGATATAAGGTCTGCGACCAATTTCGTAGTACCAACCAGTTTCGTGTTAAGATCGGTATTTTCCAATTCGACATCGCACATGAGAACACAATCGTACCATTAGCAGAATAAAAAATGGCTTCTCAACCTGTCATTTTCTATACCAAAGCATCACGGATTTTGGTGGGCACCGATGCCGTTTTCCCGCCATTTTGCGAATGACCTCGAACTACACACAAGGTCATCTAGCGGCAGCAGTGGAGCGGGTGCTATAAAGGAATCCAGCTACAACCGTCGCAGCGGAGTTCAAGATACCCGCCAGCACCCTGCGCAAGTTGGTCAGCAACACGAAGGAGGGTATACTAAGGCAGCGTCCAGGGCCGAAAACGATACTACCTCTCCACACGGAAGAAACGATCCAAGACTGGGTCATTGGACGCCAAATTGCGCGCCATCCGGTTGGACGCGCCGACATCATGAAGAAAGCAACCGAGATATTGGAGTTGGTTGCTTGCCGCGCTGTCACAGACGGTTGGTGTACCAGGTTCATGCAGCACCATCCTGACCTCACCGATCGAAGTGCCCTGGTGCTTTGAAGACGCGGAACACTGTCGACTTCGACGACGCGCAATTGCTCTTCAGCTCTCTGGTCAAGGCGATCATTGAGTCGAATGCGTCTGCCGACCAAGTGTTCAACATGGATGAGACCACGTTCTAGAAAGCTGCAAAAAGCAAGCGCGTTATCGCCGTGCGTCGATGCAAGAACGTGTGGATGGTTACGCCTACTACAATCTTTCACATGACGACCATTGCTTGCAACAGTGCGGCTATATTTGTGCCCCCCCGGTCTTCACCTATCAGGAAAGAAAGTGAGTTTGGATATCTTGAAAAGAGTTGAAGTGCCTGGCGCTGACGTCACGAGAACACAAACCGGATTTGTCAACATGTAGCTGTTTGAGCTGTGGCTCTCGTTTTTTGCGGCGGCGGTACCGTTGACGGTGAAACGCCCGCACTTTTTTGATGGTCGAGCAACCCGAACATAACGTCGCACGTCCGAAACAGCCTCCTAACTACGAGGACGCGATGCACGATCCAAGCACCGCAACCACTGCAACGATTGACCCGTGGGTCAACCAGAAGGCGATAAATCGGCTTGACTGGCTACGCTGGATTGTCATGTACAATCTTCCGTTCGCGTTTTTGCGAGTTGCAAGGGATCCACAGGTACGATGTTGTTAGTACATTCCCTTGTGTGTTTGTATCGCTTACATTTAGACCAACGTGTTTACTATAGGTTTACCAACTTACCGTCGCTTTGCGTCGAGACACCCTGTGGAGACAAGGAGAGCGTTGGGAAGGTCGTTGAGAAAAGCATCGGCGAGGAGATGTCAAAAGCAGGCACGTGACGCGGCACCGCGGATCGACCAAATGCAGCGGACTCATGCGGACGGTACATGGGGTGAGCCCGTGGGACCATGATGCCTGTACTACATCCGACAAACAAATTGCAACCAATGTAATGGAATGCAGGATCTGCCTACAGCTCCATGCAACCAAACATCTGCATGGCTAGATAAATAGGGCTTATGATGTGCTGTCTTAGACGGCTGTGACTCGCCCGAAATGCAGAAGTCACTTGTAGATTACGTTAGCCGGTCACCACATCACGTGTGAAAGGAGTCTACACGAAGAGGTTTAAAACGGAAGGCTAACATTGAGATTATTGTTATCCTCCGTACACGCGATATCGCAAGTGCAGCGTACAACAGGCTTCTTCTAGGCGATGACGAGAAGTATGCTGGTGGAAACACTAGGTGGACCGAGCACTGCTGCCAGAGATCCCGAAAATACAATATATATCAACAGAAGCCGATGAAGGAAAACATATAGCGCTTTGCCTGCTTCTTAGCGAAAACCATATATAACTGAATAAGAGAACGACGCAGATATAAAAACTGTCACTTCAAGCTTAGCTTGTGCTTAACGTTACCTATTGAAGACAAGCCTCCACAGTAGCAACGCTCCAATACGATACATTCGCCTTCAAGAACATGATCATTTCGAGGCTCAACGGAGAATGACGGTGGCGTTGGTACGCAACACAGACCTGGCATAACTGAACAAGCGCTCCACCACATTCATCGTAGGTGGTATCGCGTCGAGCAGGGCGAAATCGCTGGCGGCGGCGTCAACCTTCTTGTGCTTCAGGATCCGCTCAGCGAAGCAGGTCTGAGAGGAAAGGTGATGCGGCTGGCTGTTGGAGAAAAGACGGTGTTGTGGCCTTTACAACGCAGCCATTCGGCCAGTTGAAGAGAAAGTCCATCTTCACCACCGCAGACTCGAACTTGGGTGAGTTTACGATGAGGACGTCAAGCGCTAGCATTACAGCAGCAACAATTCTGAAGGTACGGATATCTCCCAAGCAGGTTTTGTGGGATTTTCGAGTATACAGTAATATGCTTTGATAATGAAGTCAGGCTGCGCAAACATTTTGCAAGTTTATTAAAAAATTAAATTAAAAAAAGACAAACCGACCCAAAACCGACTGAATTACGTAAGTTGATGATGAATCGCAAGTCCGCTTTGCTAATCAAAGCCTGAGTGCAGCCAACAGTGTTCGATAGTCTGCGCGGACAAGTGCTGGCACGCCTCCGCACGTCACTGTATCCCCTTCAGCATGCCCACTTTATACGGATTCTTGTTGCCGATGTCCATCTCGTCCAGCGCGTGGAGCATCTTCCGCGTGAGCACGTCGCGCCTAATACAGTAGATAATCCCTTGGTCGAGTGGATGCAGCATCGAGGTAGTGTTGGGCGGCAACTTCTCTAGGTACACGTTGGATAGCGCAACGCCGTCGGGGCAATGCGACGACGCATTGTCCACCAACATCAGAATCTCCCTCCTTTGATCCTTCATGGATACGTCCACGTCCTTTAGCCACGCCTCAAAGACGTCCGTCGTTATCCAAACCATCTTGGTCGACCTGTACTGGATGGCTTCGGGCTTGTCCTTGATCCAGTCTGGCTTGGCCGACTTGCCAATAAACAACAACAGAAGCTTGTCACTCCCCGTCACGTTGGGGCACACAGCCAGCGTGATTCGCGACATGTCTTGCTTGAGGGAGGGTGCGTCGTTGATGCATAGATATGGGCGAGGTACATTATTGTAGAACCCCCCCCGTCTCTTCCATATTAAAGACGTTCGCATAAGCGTAGCTGCCTGTCACTCTACGCAGTCGTTGCACTTCAGCAGCGGCCGTCTGCAGATTTACAGAGCCCGACTCACCGTGTGCGCGCTTCCACTTGATGCCATAGCGCTCCTGGAAGCGGCGCAGCCACGAAAATCCGACACGGGGCAGGCAGCACGACGGGATGTGGTGGCACTCTGCCAGCCTGCGCGCTTGCACGATGACCATGGGACCGGGGCGCAAAACCTGATGCACCTCGCACCACAGCACGAACTCGACCAAGCTCTGGTCAAGCTGGAGCTGAAAGTGCGGCCGTGGCTTCTTGCGCACCAGGCAGTCACATGAGCGTAGGAGGCGAGCGCTTTGTAGGTCGTGCGAGGCTGCGAGCGGTAGTGTCGACAAAGCTGCAGCTCTTGCTGCTTGGTGAAGCGAACACGCTTGTTGAAAGACCGCTTCCTGGTCGGGGGGGGGCGGGCATGGGGGGTCGATGCCCTTCGTCTGGGGGTGATATCGGCGAATGAGCTTCTGTGGGAGCGATCTCGCTGGCGGCGGTGAGCAATGAGTGCGAATGCGAGGGGCACAAAAATGAGACAAACTTTTTTTTCGGTCCTCGGTTTCTACATTGCCATTGGCGGAATTACCTGTAGTGGGATGTGATTGGTGGAATGGTCGAGCGGATCGTTATAAATCAGTTGGTATCTAGCTTCAGTCCCCGTCATATGTGGCTCCGGAGGTTATCGTTTTGGCAGGCTTCTTTATCGAGGCATATTACTGTACATGATAGTCATCCAAATTATACTTGATAGTCATCCGAATGTCGCATAGGGGTAGGGTTCGATTTCCCGGTGCGTGACCGAAAGGTCGTGATCTTATCAGGCATGGTGTGGTCCCGTTAAGCTTTAACTGCCTGTGTTAAGCCGTGTTAACGGTCCCGTTAAGCCGTGTTAAAGCTTAAGCCGTGTTAAAGCTTAACGGGACCACACCATGCCTGTGTTAAGCCGTGTTAACGGTCCCGTTAAGCCGTGTTAAAGCTTAAGAGCAGTGTCAAACGCGACAACAGCAAAGAAACCCGGAAGGGGGTCGTTTAGAATGACACCAGGTTTTGCTATCTTTGCCGTGATCCCGCAAGTTTGGGTGACCCCGTTGTGAGCCTCCAACGCATTCTGCGACGGAAGAATCCCTGGTATAGCACATGAGGCGTTCCAACGTTGCCAGCGATCGGGCAAGTACACCATCTCGAACCATTCTGCATAAGGCGCCTCTCCATCAGATTTCCAATGCTGGACACACTGTCGCGACAGCACGGTAAACTGCTCTGGCGATCGGGCGTAGTGTATATGTTTGTCATTTTCCCAGATAACATTATCGTCGAACGACGGGTCCTTCAGCAGGTCACGTCTCTCACGACACTTCAGTGCAACGTGAGCGTAGCAATCCAGCAAAGTAACGTCCGGCCACACCGAAACGTACGGTTTGGCGATACAATCGGCGTGGTCTAGGCTCCTAAACTTGACATTGAGACTGACGTCGAAAAAATCTTTCGCGTACTTCACCACAGTCTGGAATAGTTGTGTGTATGCGTGGTCGTTGTTTGTGCGGATTAACATGTACGCCCAGGGGACAAAATTCTTCCTTTCTTTTAGATCTGCCGTGAACCGAGTGCGATACGTTCCGACCGCGACGAGTACCCAATGGCCTGGAACGACACGGATGTACGACAATTGTGAGTAGATCAACAGTGCATCGCTGTCTGTCGCAAGTGTTTTACCGTAATGAAGCTTGTAAGTCCTGTCGGCGGCGGCGAAAACACCTTCCTCTTCTTGGTCCTCGACTGCGCACATCACGTTTCTAAAGATGCGACGCGATGTAAGAATCAAATCCATGATTTTCTGCGTATTGTTGCCTTCCTCAAAATTGTGGCAAAAGCTGTGCAGATCAACGGCATCGTTTGAAGTGGCGAAGAACGTTTTGTTGTCCGCGTCCCTGTCGAATACTGGTGGGCCGAAGAAATCTTGCCTCGTCGTGCACAATTTGAATGCACACCACTCGCACAGCTCCGCGTACGACACGATTTCCGATCCTTCGCGCGCTTGTTGGCGATCTAACCTTTCCTGTTTGTCATCTGCATCTCACGTGGAAGCCTTGCAAGTTGGTCTGGATTCGCAGCGTATAACTTGATGAGCTCATTCAAAACCTTCTTGGGCCCTGCACAACCCTTCAGCAAGTTATCAGTATCGGGCTTCGCGGCTGAATGAATGCCGTACTGAACACGATGTGTAGCAACGCTTCCATGGTCTCATTTAATCTCGTTAGCAACTATGCAGTGCTTTATGCCTTCTACAGAGCGGAATTGTACCCGGGAGATACGCAAGCAATTCTCGTGACAGGGGCATCCGTACACTCGAGTTTGCCGTTTGTCAGCTCCGTAATTTTGCTTGAAAGTGTACGAAAACCCATCGAGGCTCTTAAGTGCAATAACTGTTTTCTCATGCATGTCATGGAGTAATAAGCGCGCGTACCCGGCCATCGTTTGCTTCGCGTTCCTGGCCAAGCGCGTGTTCTTTCTTTGAAACATCACCGTAGACGTCTGCGGTATAGCGTTTGTGCCCGCATAGGTAGGCGCCGAGGTGACCGGTAAATCCTGCTGCGCATGCTACCCGATGATGCCCAATGTTCGCCAAGTGGGTCTGGCATTGCTGGTATCGCAGCAGACAACCCAGATAGTCCGAAGCCGCTAATGTCCCTTGGTGCGAGTGACGCTTGGTAGCTTGTTCGACCAGGACAGAGAGAAGGAGCGCTGTAATTATTTGCTTTGTCGGTGCAGATTGCAAAACCCGGCGTCGATGCTGGTAGCGTAGCCGTCGTGTCCCTGATCCTCCCCGGCGTCCTGCTCGTCGTTAACGAGAATCAAGTCAAGCAAAGTCTACAGTCGCTTGCGTGTGTGCGAGTTCTGCAGGGGTGAAGCGTGGCTATGCATGCTACCGAGCCGGAGGGAGGAATGTGAGCTTTCTGTATTGCAAACGTCTTGTGCAGAGCCGGTTGCCTTACCTGTGTAGCTTGGCAACTTCATGGACGGCACTGCTTGTCATCCTGGTTATCGTTTTGAAGGGTCGCGGTTTTGGGTTGTGACACGTTACACATACTCGGAAGTCAGCTCCGTTTTAGGCAATATTGAAACTTAGATTTTCATCATCCTACTCGGCAGTAAGCTCGTCCCCAATTCTGAAGCGCGTAAATATAGTTAGTCGATATGATCCCAAAGCACTTGAAACAAACCTTTCTAACCGAGGTAGCTTCGAAATGAAGGGTGCAGCTGCAGCAGCCCATCAAGCATGTCACGAGCATCGAGTAGAGATATACAGTTGCTTTGAAGATTCTTGGAGATGGATTCCACGTCGTGCAGCTCGTCAAAGTGCTGGCGGAGGCTGCGGTGAATCGTTCGTGAAGGGATGATGACTTCGAGTTCGTCATCAACCTGGTAAATGTGCTCGTAAATGCACAAAATGCGCGAGATTCCAAACGACGACCATCGCGTGTTTTAGCAGAGAATAAGCATTAGGGGGTGTTTTTGGCTACAAGAATTTTTAGAAACTACAGATTTGAAATTGCCATTAATATCAACTAAGTAATACAGAATAACGGGTTCTACCAAAAAATATACCCATTACAAATAGAATACCCTAGATCATTTTAAAGGTTTTCTATTTGATATTATACCGATCCAAATACTATAGCATTCTTTATCTAGAGGCCCAGGTCAATAACCCCAACAAACGGCTGTTTAGGACAAATTTAAGAACAAAAACCGACTTCACTTGCTT
This sequence comes from Phytophthora europaea, assembly GCA_030463285.1. Lineage (NCBI taxonomy): Eukaryota > Oomycota > Peronosporomycetes > Peronosporales > Peronosporaceae > Phytophthora > Phytophthora europaea. The sequence continues at coordinate 19,184 of JAHQIV010000151.1, read as the reverse complement.
CGAGTATAGGTATATCCATTTTGGTCCTATCAGATAAAAGCACCGTGAACATACGAAACTCAAGTGAAATTCATTTTTGTCCTTAAATTTGTCCTTAACTAAAACCCGACTGTTGGGAATTTCCAATCGACCCGTCCGGCTCACACTTTTCAAATGACCAGGCGTCCGTCAAGTGACTACTGCTCTCTCACCCCCTTCGTATCAACCCCGCACATTATGGCCCTCAAGCGAGCTTATAAAAAACCCTTTCGATAAAGGATATGTTATCAAGCGGATTCCAGGTACAGGTTGTGGTGTGCCAACGCTTGCTGTGCAGCTTTGTCAAGTTGAGCCAGGCTGGTAGTTGCCCGGTGTTTCGATTCGCTACTGATAAAAAACAAGGACGACATAATTAATTCTTTAGCAGCCCACTAGTGCCGTCGTAAGCCATCAAGAATTACTACCGCTATAATACCCTGCCAAATTGTTTATCCTGGCACAACTCGAGGGTAAACTATTAGAATAGTATACCGTATATTATTAGTTATAATAGTCGTACCGAAGCTTGGCTACTTGTCTGAGCGTCTTCATGAGGAGCAAGATGCTCACGCACCGCGATATTGAGACGATGATTTGCAGCAAACAAGTGGCACCCCATGAGGCTAGCCGACCGTTTGTTGGCTGCGAAATTGTCGCGAACCAGCAACAGCACATACCGTAAAAAACAGCAAACCCCGTGCGATAGCAGCTGGCTGTGCCAGCCCGGAGGGGGAACGAAGCGCACGATGATTTCCAAGGCGCCAAACATTTCCAGCACACTATCCATTTGAGCGTTTTCAATGTGGTTAGTAAAGTTAGGCATGCATGATTGTTCAATCCGCTAGTCAAGCCATCATTTTCCTGCACAGAGCACTTGCGCGACGGCGCTTGCACATGATAGTAGCTCGCGAACCAGCGGTGCTCGATGTTTCCATATGAGACCCGGCTTGATGATTGACGGGATTCTGTTAAAGTCTGACGGGGGTCAGCACCATCCTAATTACGCCACTCTTCGCGTCTGTGTTTAGCCGCAGGGTGCGCGTCACATGGGTGCGACCATGCGTCGAAATAGATTTGAGTAAGCAATCACTTGATGACCCGACCCTTCGGAGCGACCTTCTGCAACGTCCCATCACCAACACCACTCTGAGCTTCCGAGCCTCCGCTGAGTCGGAGACTTGAAGTGTCCGCAAACGTCCACTCCGCTGAGACCTAAATCGTTTATTGAGACTCGGGATGATTCGCTGAGCCTGTGTACACTGCACTGAGACATCTGAGGCCAAACATACCCATCCCAGATGCTCGCCGCTGAGATCACCCGGTTTCAGAGTCATGACATCCGAGATCGATAGACTCCAGCTAAGCTCAACCGTGGTTTGCCCTACTGCTTCAGGTTGAAAGTGGGCGACTTTGGAATTGCCACTTCTGCAGCGGATATCCAACTGAGTCAGGGCAGGCTTAGCCATACGTAGCCCATAGACTTCCAACAGCCGTTATGCCGGCCTTGACGAAGTCGTGATGTCGGACACGCCCTTCTCCGTGATGACCACGTCAGGCTTCATGGCAACGACGTGGTGCCGTCGCTCACCTCTTCGTACTGTGCGCGACTGAGCTCAATCATGCTCTCGGTCGCCGGGTGGGCCACGTCCATCTTGCGCAGGATGGTGTTGTCGTCGTTTGTCGTGAGCGCGTGCGCGCCTAGCACATGCTCAGAGAGCGTCAAGCATTCGTAAAATAGTTACGCCTATTTTTTAGGATTTGATCAGAGTCGGCAATCAAACCCTGTTTGTGCCTTATCGCCATCGAATAAGACGGTACGGTACTCCAAATTTTCTCGGCCGATTGATCGACTCGATCGGCCCGATCGAGCGACCAATCACCCCGCGTATACTCTGGCCTATACAAGTTATACTTAGTACGAGTGTAGCCATGACCTGTGGATGCGGGCGATTCGGCAAATCAATGCCTATAGGCCTGACGGGGCCGGGGATGGTTCGAAGTTGGAGATTTGAAAAATTGGAAAATTGAAATTTGTTATTATAGGTGCCAAACATAGCAACAGCACAACTCAATTTGAGCTGCTCCGTGTGCAACGTACCGTGTCCAAAACATGAACATTTTTTTATAATTATAATTGTTTTTGTCATCGTCGCATCCTAGTGTTCGCGCATCTTGAAGGAAGTAAAACCTAGTGTTATCAATCATGGTTTCGACTTTTTTGACTTGATCAAAGATGCGATCAAAGACATCATCTTCTACTGACGCTCAAGAGCACCTTGGTGTTCTTCTCTTTCACGTTGCTCTCTCACGACATATCTGAGGTCAGCATCTAGTTGTGCTTTTACTGCAAGCTGAATAATTTCGTGGTTGAGGTCCATGAGAGAAGACTATCACCAGGACTGTGATCCTGCGGTATGATACCCATCTCAGGTTCATGTTGCGACGGCTCCACATCTGCAAATTGTCGAACTTCGGTGGGCTCGCTGAGTAAGTTCTACAGGGTGCCATATTTGGTCAACGCTGAGGGCGGGATATGCATCTAGAACGCCTAAGGCACTCCATGATTGACTCATGTACCCCATTACTGAGTCTGGTAAGCGGTTTCATCATGCACCTGACCAGAGATCACATATGGAAGATTTTTGTGTGTTGCATCCTCGTGTAGCAGTTGCGGTGTTCCACTCTCGTACGGTCTGATAGTAGATACGACCAAGCCGCTTGCGGGTGGCTCTTTTCACTCTCACTTCTCAATTTTTGCTAGACCTGACACACAAACTGAAAGTAAGTTCCTACTACTGTTGCGATCTCAGTTTTCTCTCAACTAATGCTGTTTTTCTGGTGTTAGATGGCTCGATCGCCTGACAACAAAACCTTTAGCAAGCAAAAACTAACACTGCTGCTGACAGTTCTAGAGGAAGTTCTGTCCATTAGCTCGCTCGAGTGGGCACACATTATGGAGTAATATGTGTCAAGGAACAAACCTTCCTGGAACGACAGGACGACACCGAGCTTGCGTCGAAAGTTCGCCAATTTGCGGTCGATGTCGCAGCCCAACAGCTTTCCAGCGCTACAAGCGCTCACCGGAAGCATCAAGGCACGAACCCATACGCGCTATGACTTGATGGCGGGGCAAGGTCGGTTGGGGTTCCATGGGTATCACCAGAGCAGCCAAGCCGGAATTCAACGAGTTTGTGAGGGATTGCAGTCGCCAATGAGCCAGCATGATAGTCCAACCGAACACCGCACATCTACAATCCAGCAACGGTATTTTCTGAAGCTACCACAAACAAGTCGTCTACTCAGATTGCTGACACGCAGCAGTGCGCCGGAATGGTCTCTGTTGACATCTCCACTATACTGTCGTAGGGGTAGCCAGGGATGATGTATTTAAGGTCGTTGTACAGGTACACGCCGCGGACTTGATCAACGTGGCTACAGCGACGTCCATGAGCTTTGGCCCGCTGCCACCAGCTCGGCCGACCTAGTCGTGCTGCTGCGCTCCGCGTCGTAGCGCATCGTGTGTGTTCACGAATCATTTCTTGGTCAATTCGCCGACCAAGACTTACGCGGGCTTCACGACCCTTTTATAGGACTTCGTGTTGATTGCGAATACCACCTTGATGCTGAAGTCGACGACCTGCACTTTGCGCCAGGACGACCGCTTTCTGCACGACTCCCTCACCATTGGTAATTCCAAGGAGCGTTATTTAGCATGTTGCAATGCGAGGAGAGTGCTCCTGCGTTGTTAGCCCAATGAGAAACTACTCTCTATAGCGGTAAATCAGGCTTTATCGCCCTGATGCGAATGACACATCCTCAAATTGCGCTGCAAATTCAGGGTTTCCCCCTCATTTCATACGAACTGCCTCGCCCAATACGAGCATGGGGTTGTCCAGGAAGAGAATGAAGTACCATCATACGCGCCTGTTGAATCATTCTAAACTATACGAACATATTGATCAATAGACGACTCGTTGGTACATTTTTAGAGAGCTCATTGCAAAGAGAAGTCACTATGTGATATGTTGCTTAAGTGCGAACGAAACGGTTCTAGCTTCCACAAGTGCTGTGGAAGCGTTTATGGTGTATTACACAGTCTTGTCCCATTGTGGACAGGTGTTCCTGGGTATATTTTTGCTAACAAAGCAATATTACGGCTGAATCGGAATTTTCGGTGGTAGGTGAAGCAAAACACAATCATCAGACTGCACGACGGACTTATCCATCGAAGCAATCATTCACTGCAAGCAGTGCAATGGTCTAATAGATCTAGTACGACGAATTTGAGTTAACCCTTTCACGAAGACTTAGACTTTATATACTATACAAATCCAAGTTATTCGAAAATAGATGGAGGCATTTTGCCTCCTTCGAGCATGTAGCCATTGGACCCTTCAGGAGGTTGAAGTACAGAAGGAAGCAAAATGTCGCCATCAAGGGGGTCCAATGTCGCATCAGGATTGGCCAAATCCAATATTGGTAAATGGTCGCCTCAAAACCGGCGAGTAGTTAAACAGATGGAGGCATAATGCCTCCATCTGAAGGGTCAAATCGCACCGTGTTTTGAAAAGGCCCTCGAAGGAAGGATAATGCTCCCTTCGGCCGCGAAAGGGTTAACACTAAGTTCTTGTTCATGACCAGGTCATACATAGCTTTCAAATGTGTCTGAACAAGATATTTTTATATATTCCCCGAATATCAAATCTACAGAGGTCTGGACAGTGCTCCGACATTACAATAAAATATTGCAGAAGCAACCTGGCTTCACAGTAAGAATTACTTTTCTGGCATGCTACGCAATAATAAAGTATTGGGCAATATCTAATGTATTGCACTTACAGCTCCTGCATGTAGCTGTCTTCTTCGTCACTAACGCTAATGTCCATGAGCGTGTATGCATCCCAATACTTACGGTTAGCACGCAAGAATGCCAACATCTCAAAGTTTAGCGGGAGGAGCGAGGAGCGCTGCGGCGTTATGACCAACTTGCACTGCGAGAACACCCTCTCGCAGTGGTTGCTCGTTGGTGGAATTGCACCCTGTAGAGTGTTACCGGCGGTTCAGCGACACTCTCAGAGTGCAAAAGCGCCGTTGCAAAGTCTTCACCGTCCCTGCGAGCGCGACTCCGTGGGCGGGCAGCAGTCGCGGTCTGCGTAGGCTCGTTATCCAGCTTAAACGGCTCTAGCGCCTCCAGTTCATCCACTGAAAGGTCGGCGGTACGACGCGCCTGAACCTAAGAGCAACATAAATGCAACATAATCGTATATGTGCAACATAATAGCAACGTTAGCATACCTCGAAGCAACATTAGAAGCACCACAACTCACCTTGACAACGGCGCGTTCAAACGCCGGAGAGTGCACAATGCGGGCGTCGGCAAGCAGGTACTCCTTGTCTGCTATCTTCTCGAACAGCAAGCGTACACCACCCATCGTGAGCGAGGTATCCTGTAGCTTCTTGCATACACTGTTGAACGTCTTGAGGTTCTCGACGAGGGCGACGATACGACGGTGCACCGCAGGCTTGGGAACTAGGTCGAACACGCAGTCGACACGCTTGATGGCGTCACGAATGCGCACATAGCGGTCCAGCATCGTAAACGTTGAGCTCCACCGAGTCGTGTTTGCGCGCAAGGGTGCGAGGCTCGTGTGGCGGCGGCGCTCAGCGCGGTTCTTTACGGTCCGCAGCGCCAACATGAGCGCGCTAACCGCCTGTACCAGGTCCTCATGCTCCGCCAGATACGTCTTGGCGGCCAGGTTGAAGCGGTGGGACGCGCATCCCACCAGCGGCACGCCGAGCAACGTGGCCGTTGCCTGCTTGATCGCGCAGTTATCGCCGACTAGAAACTGCAGCTGCGTCACTGATAGGCTAAAAATGCCAAGAATGTTCCGGATGTAAGCGCAGTGGGATTCAGCAGTCATATCCGCCTCGTCCAGCGGCTCCAGTGCCAAACGCAGGTACTCTGCCTACTCTTCACGCCAAAACACGGCATAGAGAGCCACATAGTGCTCTGAAAAACATGACCAGCCGTCGAACATGATACCAAAATGCGGCGGAATGAGCGCAGCGATCTTCCGGTCGACAGCTTCGGTGGTCGCAGCGATGTGCTTCTTGAGAGTTTTGGAGGAGATGGGCTTCAGACGAGACATAGAGCGGGTCACCGATTGGTCCACCTCAGACAGTGGCATGTTCCGTTCGATGACCCACTCCATCCAGCTGTAGATGTTAGCTGTCTTGTCGTTCACAAAGCCGAAAGAGAGCAGGTTGCCGGCCGTAGCGCTGGCATGCGCGAGGTAGTCGGTTTCGTAGTTAGGGTGCTTGTCGCGAAGATGCCCCACGAGGTTGCCGTAGCCACTGGATGGCATCTGCCGGCGCATGGTGCCACAGTACTTGCACTTGAAGTAGTGGTCTGGCAATGGCGGCGAAGAGGGCCCGGCAGATGTCTGCGTTCCTGGCCGTGGCGAAGAGAGCAGGAGCGTAGTGGAGGAGGAGGTAGAAGTCCAAATGGGGAATGAAGTGCAAATAAACTGGCTGTCAAATGATATGCAGGGCTACGCAGGCTTGCAGAGTTCACTGGACGAGAAAAGCGCAAATGAAGACGCTGGGGTCCAGTATTGTATACAACAAGGAAGTTGTTTGGAGATTTACCTTGGAAGTTGTATACTTGACTTGGATGAAGTAATTTTGTAAAATATCATTAATACCCAAACAAATGAGTGGGCAGTAATAATATATGAAGGATGAAAATATCATTACTATTTATTATAATATATTTTTTCCAGGCACTGGGTCTGGTGATCAGCCAGCTATATATAACGTTGGCCTTGATCTTGAAGTCCCAGCGCTGCCGTTAGCGATCGGTGGGATGGTCATTTTGCACCCTTTTCTCAATGGCTAAATGCTGTTGACAACAACTGCTTTTATTACAACTAAAAATACAATGTCGCTGATCTGATAAAAAATGTTCCTCGGTGATAGTGCAGCGGCACGTGGATACCAGTGACAGTTTCCAGCAATGTTTGACGCCAGCCTATTTTCGTAGTCGGTGTGATTAGCGTGATGGGTACACGCCGACTCAAGGCATGGTCGAAGCAAGATATCCGTTCGCCCCCGATATTGGCGACGTACTCTCGGTCTCTGTCTCCGAGTCGATGTCAATGGCGACCAGAACTTCCATAACCGCATCACCGGGGTCTGTTTTCAACTCGATGCGTTGATTGTGAATGCCACCTTGATGCTGAAGTCGACGGGTGTAAAGTTTGTGTGACGTGATGTGCGGTTGGTGTGGCATCGATGATCGATGACATGACATGACCACGGTGCTACCTCGGGGTACAGTCAAAGTTTTCACTTCGTTTCAAGCATCGAACTTGGGAATGCTTTGGATTCAAATCCAGAGTTGTTGGGTAAATCTACTGTTGGTAAGATGCACGGCATCTTAATAGCCGCATACTTAGATGCATGCATCTTATTCAACCAAGGCTTGTTGTATTACCCGAACACGGAGGGAAATCGTTTGATGAACTCAAAATATTAGATTAAATATCCTTAAACGTTGACTTTCATACGCAAGTTGCTGTAGCAACCACACAAACTTTGAGACGAGAAAAATCACTACCGGTAGTTGAACCTCTGAGCCCGACTGATGAGGACAGTCATAGCACGATATCCTCGTATACAGAACCTGGAGGGTTCCTAAGCTCTGGCGAATTTCCGCCTGACGTCTGTACCAAATCGATCACAGCGTCAACCTCAGCAGGTGACGTTGCCTCCTTGGGTCCGTGGTTTAAGTAAACAAATGCCAACTTCACCACGGTTTCGTTCTTTAAGCAGTTCCGGCGTGCAGAATGAATACATTTGAAATTATTCCTCGATCTCTCTGACGCCGCTGACGAAGTCGGTACAGCGAAAATTCTCTCCGCTATGGGGGATAGCAACGAGTACTTGTCGCGTCCTTCCCATGTCCAGCGTTGTGCCGGGTGCGAAACGTAATACATAGCCCGAGTTTCATCACTCCAATTGAGTTTCTCACTCTAAAATTGGGTCACCTCAAGTTGAAGCTTCCGACGTTTCTCTTCGTTGTACCCCAACAAAGCAGCGAGCTTCAAAATTTCGGAGATAGAGTCCAGCTTGTCTGTACCAATAAAAATACTGGTGGGTTTTGTGTGGTCGAGTAAACAGGGCATACTCATCGCAGATTTGTGGATGAACTCCCAGCGGTATTTAATCCGCTCCTTGAAAAACTTCTGTAGCGGGTTTTCAATTCCAGGAACAGTAGTGTTGTATACCGGATACCGACTCAACTCCACAAACTGTTGATAAATAACGGAATGACAAAGGTTATCCTTCTCGAAATGTGCCAGGCACTTGTGAATGGGGTTCAGCAACTGAAGTGCCACGCCCCCTTTTGCCCAAAACACCTCGGAAACAACAAGCCGGGATAACAGGATTACTATAGCGCTGTCGTACTTGCTAAGTAACTCCCTAGTCATCAAAAAATCACGAATAGTCCTCTCATTCTCCATTACCAACTTTATACATTCATACGCCGAGTATCACCGAGTTGCTACTGGAAGCTTCAACCCACGCTGAGAACCATCTCGATCCGACTCTTGTATAATTCTGAACCGAGCATTTGTCGCCGTGTGACTCCGAATAAATAGTGCAATATCCTTACATTCATTTAGGATATTCTTCAGAGTTTCAAATCCTTCATGAGTAAGCTGAGTGCGTGAGCTGCGCAGCCAGTAGCCAAAATTCCGGGACGCGTGCCTTCCAAAATTGCCCATGCGCTTTTCATGCTAGGCGCATTATTGGTCGTGATAGAGACGACTTTTCCCACTCCGATTTCTGTCTCGATCTCATCAACCACGTCACCAATCATTTGAGCCATGTATGCTCCAGTTTTTGTGGCTTCTCCAGTTACACGACAAATCCACAACAACGGCCGTATACCAGGGGCAACAATAATGAAATTGGTGAGACTCTCCCGATGTGGATTGGACCACCCATCTGAAACGAGAGCGACAAAAGGTTTATTTCTCAGCACCGCGATCCTAGTTTGCGCTCTTCTTTACGGGCAAAATTGAGGAGACTCCCAGCCAAGTCGTGGCGATTCGGCGTGTTCACTGCTGAACAAATGCAGGCAAACATTTGCCGGAACCCGTGAAGTTCAACCACTCTAAATGCCACTGATGTCGTGTAAAAGAACATGGCATTAGCCATCTGAAAGCGAGACTTCCTAGTAGTATCCGACTCAGGTTGCTCTCGTGCTGCAGTTGTATTCGATTCGGGTCGATCAGTAGTCGCGAAGCCTTGCACTCGATCAATTTCACTTGCTTTGCTGAGAACATGACGGGCCCGTTTCTTCCTATTAACCAGGGCATCCTTGTACTGATTGCGAAGGAAGGATGGCATCTCGGGGCAGCATGCAGCGGGGTTCAACATTCCGCGTGTAGGCTGCACTCGCTTCAACGTCGCGCGACAGTGGTTACAGGTCACATCCTTGTACTTGTGCATCTCTGTCCCCTCAACTACGGAGTTCTCGTTCCAGATTGACGCATTTGGTCTTCCTCGCCGTGCCATGAAGCACCACGAGGTGGCCAGGAGAAGCATTAGCAGCAGCATTTGCCGCCAGAAGTGGGCGGGAAATGTGAACTTTCACAGAAACCTGTAATGGCTACATCGCAGTGTATACCACGTCAACAAGGGCGGAATATGATGCAAAAAAGATGCAAAAAAGATGCAATAAGATGCAGTGCATCTTAACAACAGTAGGTAAATCCGACAAACGGTCCGATTTTTGATATGATAGCAACATAAACCGTTGGCATAATGCTGCAATCATTTCATACTGGAATAGGATGTTGCTTCTAACTCAATACACATGCAGTACAATGATGGGCATGAAACTCACTTACACGAGCAACAACCCGAAACAATATGTTACAATGTTACATTGATTTTTGATCACACGCTAGACCACAACGAATGACGGCCGCATTCTTACCATTATAGTAGGTTGTCCACCTGGGGACCGATCTAATTTCCGTGCGTCACCTGCGCGCCAGGTTTTCCTCAGCACGTCCACCTAGGAAGCGGTTGTCACTAGTGGGTTGTGCGAGGCAGTTCAGCCGTCGACTAGCACTAAGCCAGCCTGCTCCCAGAGTCAGGATAGATACGATGGGGAGTGAGCGTTCTCGGCACCGGCAACCCCTGGGGCATGGTCTGTACGGCTGGTCACGGCAAACGGCCCGGTATTATATGCAGGGTGGGCACCTAGCGCTCTTTGGCATGCACAACATCGAAATAATTACTGATCCCTGGGACCCGACGGTCGAGGCAGCACCAATAGCCGAGCCACAACCTGGCACAAGCTCTCCTTGTGCACCCCCATCACCCTACTGTCCAGCTGCCCTCATAATGCACCCTCGCTAGCTTACCTCGCTTTACGCCTGTCTCTCTTCCTTTGACTGCAACCCGTGTACGACACCAAGTAATTTCCTGTTAGCCCTTAGTTATAGCTGTTCAGCTCCAAATCCAGACTGAGGATCGAGCTGCGACCGCAGTTCGCTGTCCCCTATTTCACCGAAGCCCCCTATCGCCTACCGCTACCAGTACGGTGTCTCCCTAGCTACCAGACTTCTCCCTTCTCGGCCGCTCCTGGCCTCACACTGCTCTCCCCGTCGTCGCCCCGCCGGCGCTCATACTGCTCACTTGACTCGCCCGACGGGTCGTTCCCACCTGGCGATCTTCCACGGCCGCACCCACTATCTTCTGCAGCCGACTTCTGCTTCGTCAAGGCGCAACGGACTTCGCCGTCGGTGCCGCTAGCCACCTGGCTCGCTTCCGTCACCACACGCCGTCCGCTGCACTGCTTCCGTCACCAGCTGCCTTCTGCTTGTCATTGCTCACTCCTTCGTCAAGTTAATCGTCACTGGGGTTTGCCTCTCGGCCACGTGATCTTTGCTACAACTACACCATGTCAAATCTAACCCAAAAGCTCGATCACTTTTGTTATCGCGGTCTACAGCATACACGATCACGAACTATTCTGATCATGCTTCAACGCATTCGTGAACTTCGCGCGCAAGAGGACCAAGCAAATGTGCGCAGCACAGTAGAGCAGCTCCGCGTTCAAGCGACGAATCCGTTTAAAGTAAGCCATGCTCCGGTTCGAGCGACAATGCACTGCTTGATAGCCGCTCTTGTTCTGAGTTTGTTGAGGCAAGTAAGGAGCTGCAAAGCTTGACCAATGGTGACCAGCAAACTCTAGTTTCCATGTGGCGGTGTGGGACGTTTCGTTGGGGATTCAAGTTCGTAGTGGGTTCAAAGCTCCGTCTGCGCAATAATCGAGACGTTACTGTCTGAAACGGCATTTGGGGTGGTATTTGCCACAACAAGGATATCGATCTGCTCCAAGATTGAAGTGGCGTCTCCTTCTATTCTATATTTATCGAAGCAATAACCGTTTGCGTTTAATGCTAGTAACGAACACGCGTAGAACGATAAGAATGATGATATCAAGTAAGAAAAGTATTACGGCAAAATGAGAGGAAGCGTCTAATACCTACCACGCAGCACGCCCGGATCTACTTGCCAATGTAGTGCATTGGTATTATATTGAATGTACCGAGTCGAACGGCTCGCCCGTTGCACCTCACGTTTGCGGTATCGTTCCCGTCCGCGCTATATTGGCTATAACATGTCGGTCTACACCAATACATGAAGCGTAGAGCGTTCGAAGGGATGCGCACGAACAAGGAGAGGTTGTAGCGGGCATTGCCGTGCCAGCGCGTTCGTCTTCAAAGTTGGCCGGGAACTTCCGGTCTGGTCGCCGCCGTGGAGCGTCTGCGCTCCGTCGAGTCGTGGAAGTAGATCTCGTTGCGCGTCTCGAGCTTGCGCAGCTCAGCTTTGTCACCCATGTTACGACGGCTCTATCAGCACGCATATGGTGTTCGTGACGCTTACGTGCATTCCACCGTGGAGATCATGTATACCTATCCACACATGTTACTTCTTGAGATGCGTGTAGCGACTGCCCTCGTCCAAATTCAAATCACGAGTAGAACGAGAGAACCTTTGCTTATCTTATATTGTCAATTCTGTCGAAAATTGCCAAAAGAGCGCGGTTCGGCTCCGGCCTCTCAATCGAGCTGCCAATCAATCCTGGACGGAAATTGATCAATATTCTAATCTTGAAGTGAAAGTCAACATGGAGGGAGCAGCAACGTGGCAGCACGCGCACCCCAATAATGTCTACCACTGCCTCTACGCGCACATTTATCTCGGCTATTCGATAAGCGATAAGTCATCTCGCCCACGTCTTCAATATGTCGAACCAAACAATCGGCAATTGGCTGCACACCTACTACGAGACCGGAGCGTTCCAGCGTTCCCGAGAGAGGAAGTACACGGAGAAAAAGCGCGTGTGGTTGTTTAACTACTACCAGCGTCGAGGATCTGAGCCGATGTACCACGCTGAGCAATTGTTGCTTTCACCACCGGCCTCAACACCAACTGGTACAGATGGTTTGAAGCTGCTTCGTCTGGTTCTGCGGTCGCGTGGGAGGTACGTGATGTGGTCGCTGAAGTTGTAGATATAGACGTTGGTAAAGGCCCAAAAGCTCGGGCAGGGGAAGACGTAGTGAGTGTTGCAGGCAGTGGAGTAGCTGGAAACATAGTGGTCAGCTGCTGCACCGTTGCTTCAGTGGCTTGTAGGGACTGTGGTCCTAGGTTACCGTCATCTACTCGCGTTGCCAGCGAGGGATGCGAGGTCGGAGGAGAGCTTTGCTTGGCGTCGGGGTGCAACGGATACGGCGAGACGCGTGTAAGGCTACGTTGGCGTGGCGACCGCTGCGGCGTGGCTGTCATGACGCAAGTCTGGAACTGCCGCTTCAACTTGAAGAGGAAAGCCACTAAACGTGCATAGATTACATGTGGGGCGATTGGCGCGCGGTTTCTCTGGATCGATTCAACCCATCGAGCCAGGAAATTTTGAATCGAACGCACAATACCCCGTTGAAAACCGAGGCGGAATTGTTTTGAAACCCGCGTTTGTTTTCTAGCGGAGGTAGTAAATGCGACTACAGTAGATCTCCTCAACCTTGCGCCAGTGGTACTTCCTCACGGATACATAGAGGGCCGACTTGCACTTTCTTCTCCCCCGTAGCTGCGCGATGCGAGACTTCAACCCGCGTTGTATTCGGTGCACTAATCCAGTCTGCACTTTCGTGCCAAACCCAGATTCAGTGCGTGTAATATATTGAAGTTATGTTCCATTGCTTCACGCTCGGCGCTATCCTCGCAAGCGATTGCGAATCATTTCCCGACCAATCAGAAGCCTGAAAATATTTTCCTGGGATAGGAGCGAAGTGTATAGCACAGCCCAACGAGGAGGGGCGTAACCGATATACCGGTGCGCTACCGGAGGCTAAGCGGGGTCCCCAAAGGTTTAATTGCGTGAGCAGTTGGGTACCGATATACCGGTGCGCTGCCGGAGGCTAAGCGGGGTCCCCAAAAGGTTTAATTGCGTGGGCAGTTGCGTACCGATATACGGTATATTATACCGGAGGCTAAGTGGGGTCCCCAAAAGGTTTAATGGCTAAACGTGGCCCCTAAAGCGTAGCGCATTGGCGTTTCTTTAGCAATGAATTTTAAGGTAAACAAGGGTGGGGCGAGGACATGAGCGACCTGCCGGCGGTGTGTCCAGTCTTTCTCACTCGCTGTATTTGGCTCATTACCGGGCAGATGCTGCGGCTGCGAATCAGGCGCAGGAGATGCCCGTGGCCAGCATTAAAACAAGGCACGTGTTTCTGCGTCCATCTGGAGGAATCTGAGACGAGCCACGTTGCCCATCTGTGACCACCGGTACCCATCTGTTGCACATCCATATCCATCCATGACCAAGTGGTGCCCGTCTGAGCCCATCTACAATCGAGCCAGACCAAGCCGTGGGCGAGGTATACGTGTGTAATGTGTATATCCGGATGCAAACCAAAGCATGGCGCTCTTCACTGTCCGCCGCCCAACCTCATCACGTTGACTCCAACTCATTAATGATTGGCACAAAGTACATGAGTGCAAGACGGTCGAGCATCACAAGCACATCCAGCATTGTACAGAGGTACGCTCCACATCCATCAAACTCTGCGCGAAGAAATTCATTTACACGCAGTGGTCAGTATTACAAAGTCTAGCCAAACTTACTTACGATGACAGCCGCCGGAGCGATTCCATTTTGTCAGTCAGTGATGGATCATCATGTGCTCGGAAGTGGAAAACAACGGGCAGACTCGGGTTTACTGTCGGGACCCAGGTCATCGCCTTCTCCACCTGTCGCACCGCAGCAATTGCACGATGGTAGCTCTTCATGACGGTAAGGGTAGCCGTCATGAAAACCCCGATTCCTGGAATCTCCACTGAAATATCTCGCTCCGCGAGGCCTGCCTTCTTCTTCTGGACTGCCACGACCTTGGTTCCGCACTTGTTGAGCATGTCTTTTGGGAGTACGCGGAGCAGGTCGTGTGTGTCAATGATAGTCTTGCTGGCGGGGAGTTTGCTGCTCTCCCGGGCTACAGGCGGCTTGGTCTTCTTTTCGAACACGAACAACTTGAACCTCTTGAGTGTTGAGGCGTCCGAAAGGTAAGTAGGATTTCCGGCCACGATCTCAGTCACAGTGGTCAGGCTCAGGTGCATGCTATGGAGCGTGGAATCGTAATCCGCCATTGCCATGGCACGGCTCTGCTTTGCCTTGACAACTGAAGGCTTCGCCTTTGGACGCCCTCTCGATCTTGGCGGCGACTCGAAGTCGAAGTCGTCGTCTTCACCGCCAATCCGCACCAACTGTAGCGTCTGGATACACCGGGCGGTCGAATCGGTTGGCTCAATGCCCGTCTGAAACGGCTCCATGTCCATCTTAACTGTGTCCGTATCCGTCTGCACCGTCTGGGGCCCCATCTGGACGGATTCCGTGCCCATCTGGACGGGCTCGTTGACCATCTGTATGGGCGCCGCCACTGTCGACACCGTCTCCTTCTCGGCGTTCTCCTCTGTTACTGACATGTTGTTTTCCGCGTCGTCGCCCTCCTCTGATTCCTGGTGGTAGGCATCATCTACCTCCCCATCCTCTTGCTGGGAGTTCTCTCTCTCCACGGCGTCCTTCTCCTCCATCATCTACTGAGTGACCTCCAACGTCGACTCCAGCGTGGCCCCCATCATTGCACTGGGCTCCTGTTCTTCGGAAGTATTTTCTGACTGGTCAGCGCGAGCACCAGCATCATCGATGTCGACGTCTTCGTCGTCCACTGACAGCAGAACTGGACTTTCTGGAGGGTCCGCGACAGTGGGGGTAATCTGGTCAAAGAGCGCCTCGCCCTCGCCACGCTTGAATCGTCGAGCGACTTCTTGGAGCGTGCTGAGAGCCGCTCGGTACTGGGGCATCCCCATCTCGCTCATCATCTCGCTGACCTTGGTCGCGACGTGCTGGGCCTCGTTGAACTTCCGGTTCGAGTCCCATGGCTTCGGCTTCTCCTTGTAGTGTAGAACTTGGCCGACAGCAAACGGAGCGCCTGGTAACTCGTCCACCGGCACCTCTGACTGCATTGACGTCAACCGCTAGCGTGACGGCAGCAGCTGGGTCGGGATCACCACTTCCATGTCGAGTGCCTTGCGGATATAGAAGACGTGCCGGCAAGGTAGAAATCGCGTCGACATGAACAAGCAGGAACACTCCCAATTCTGCTTATCAACCGAGTATTCCACGCTCGGCTCGTCCACTGCTTCGTCAGCGTCTGCCTCATTCTTGATGAAGATGATGCCTGGGACTGCCTCGTAGAAGACGTACTGAGCTGTGGCGCTCATGGCGTACGCGTACTGGTCGAAGATAAGGTCGCACGCGTGCCTGCTGACCAAGTTCGCGATTAGCGACATCTCTCTGTCGAACTTGGGGTCGTGGACCACGCCGATCTTGCTCGCCTTCGCATCGAATGCCCGCTCTGTGCGAGACTGATACCAGATGATGGCCGCCACGCATTCGTCCAAACCCATGAAGCTGCTCATCGTGTCCTTCAAGTGCTTCCACGACGACTCAAGCCGGTTGTTGGTGTTGTTGCCCATCGTCACCGCGCTTTGACGCTGATGAGCAGCCCACATCGCCTTGCAGTTGTCCCAGTTCTTTCGGAAGTATATCTCGACCGGATGCGGCTCGGTATCTGCAACTGTCGATGGAGCACGCCCATCCAGTTGGTCCAAGATGGGCACGTTACCATCAGTGCCCAGCTGATCACCATCAGGGCCCGGTCGATCCGCGAGCTGTGCGGAACTGCCATGGCTATTTTCACTGGCCTCGCGACGTGCAGACCGCGTGCCAATCGACAGGATGTGGCGCATGTAAGCCCGGTGCTTGGCGAACTCACGCTCAGTGGTCGCGTACACCATCAGCGAAACCACGCTCCGCAGTTGAGCTTTCTGCCACGGCGACAGTCCATACCCGGCGGACGCTAGCTGCTCACGGAGGTACTTGAGAACGTGGAACTGGCACAGAAGAACGCGGACGCCGGGCAGCGCAGCTTTGAGGACGGCCATCTCGGTGAAGTCCTTGTCGATAACCACGCACTGCAACTTGGACCAGGAAGGGAGTTCTTCTTGAATTCCTCGATGGCCGTCATCAGAGTCGCGGCACGCTCGTTCTGGAGAACTGCGTGTTGCACGAACTTGCCTTTGCCGAACGCGTCATGCACCATGAAGGAGAAAATCTTGTACTTGGACGAGTTGGTGCCGTGCGACGCGTCAATCACCATCACCTCAGGGAAGCGGAAGAACATATCACGCATGCGCTTGGTTTGAAGAGTAATGCTTGTTGCAACTTTCTGCACACAAAAGAGAACGAGTGGTGTGTTAATTTACTCCATCATACCAAACGTAGACGAATGCACACGAACCCTATCTGCACGCTTCTCCACGAAGATGCGTCCGATGTTGCCGGGCTCCTCGCTGAACTCCTTCTGCCACGTCTTCATTCCCTCCTTCCTCGTCGTCTCTGCAGTCTCTCGTTCCTTCAGCCTGTGGACGAGGTTATGCACGTCTCGAATCTCAACGCTGTTGTCTCCGTTCTCGAGGATGTACTCGAGGATCCGCTTCTTCTTGGCTCCAGCCTTGCGAAGGATGTCGCCGGTGTCCACCGCACGAGCAGGAAGAGACGTGTGCACAGATGCGTAATGCTGGTACGTCGTCGGGTCGAGCCTGTGGTTGTGCGCGAGCTTCGCACTGGTCACGCACAACGCAAAGACCGGTTCGTCGGACTTGTTGTTGGTCACGCGAACGCAGACATTGATCTGGCACACACACGGACTCTGTTAAACAACCCATCCGAGCAGATCCAGCACCCATCCAGCACCCATCCGAGCCCATCCAGTTACTTACTTTCGCTCCGCACTTGGTTGCGCGTGACTCCTGCCGCGCTCGCTTGCCCTTGCCGCGAGACTTGAACGTGCCGCCGTGCGTGCAGATCAGAGTTTTGTTGTACATCTCCCACTCTAATGGGATCAGCAGAGCCTTCGAGTTCTCCTTCTTGATCTTCATGTTCCGCTCCTCAACTTTGCTACTTGTTTGGACGCGAAAACTCTGAAATGACCAGCGTTAATGCACAACCCACACCACGAACCCACCACAGATCACATACCTGGTACGTTCGGGCGCTCTAATCGTCCAGGTAGGAATGGAACGACTCCCACGAGCTGAACTGCGTGCACTCGAGAGGGGCTGGAAGCACCGGCTCGGACGGATCTGGCACAAGCTCGACAGGATCGCTGTGCACACTCAGCGTGTCGATCTGGCTGGACGTTCCGGAAGAATCAGCCCTGGACGCTCCGGAAGAATCAGCCGGTGAGCCCCTGGATGGCGCAGTCCAGTCGTCGTCGCTCTCGTCGCTCGCGGCCGCATGCAGCCGGCACTTCTGCGCGGATCACGGGCGCAGGTCCATTCCCGCCAATTAGCGCCAAAATCTCGAATGGCCACATGCGGGGGCGGCGCCCGCCTCTCAATTCAAACGGGGCACGATTCACACGGAGGTATACGCTATACCTTGGTACGGATGACCCCAAAGGGAGGGTACGCTTATGGAAAGAAAGGCCGATCAAAATTCATGTCTCCAGATGGGCACTCGATTCACTCCCTTAATCTTTATCCCCCATGTCATTTTCCTACCGGCAGCAAGGGCGAAATCCTACGCGTAGGATCAAGGAAGATAGATTTATATGAAGGTTTGTATGGTGAAACATATGATATGCGTAAAAAGGTCAGGTTGAAGCCATCATCATGATGGTGAGGTGAGACTCCAGGCAGTTCCTCTTGGTGTTTGGGCCGCAGACACCGAAGAACGTGCCTCTTTCGGGGTCGGAACACGCCACGCAATAGTAAGATGCTTGGTGCTGCAGACCCCACATAAGCGTTGCGCCCTCTTGCCTTGTGCGCGTGCAGATTCATACTGGGGTAGATCGATAAGTGCTCTGATGCGATGAGGGGAGCTTTCGTCGCAGTCATGGTCCATTGTCGCGCCATAACCGCGTCTCCGTTCGAGCCCAAAACTAAGTATGGCGTTGCTGAATGCTTCATAGAGCTCCTGGCCAAGTTTGGCGCGCTAATTATGGCTAGTGCTGGAAATCTAATTTTTAAGTCAATCCTACCGGTAGGATTTCGTTCCTACCCGTGGGGATAAAGGTTAAAACAAAAGTACTCCGTAGGGGAGAACGAAAAATGTGTGTGTGCGTGAACCTGTGTTGTTGCTATCTAGGTTTGTGCTTCGATAGATCACTATATAACTGCTACAGATTCCGCCCACTAACTTGAACACACCACCTGTTAATATCTCTTCAAAAGCAGTATCGGGACGCTATCGGTTTCGACAGGATCTAACCTCAGTTCAAATTTCAAAACTCCCGCCCAGTGGCACAATCCAACCAGAACCATAGGAGAGAACGCCATGGCCACCGAGACGAAGCCGACCAAGGGGAAGTGGCTCACGATAGAGCAAAAGTGGCAGCTCATTGGGGAGCACCAACGCACACACCCCACTCCATCGCTGGCAGAACTGGCCAATGGGGCAGCGGCAGTATTCAATCTGTCACAACAGCCGGCACGAGCCACCATTCTGAACATCCTCCGCAGCG
>JAHQIV010000150.1:5926-31556 GCA_030463285.1 Phytophthora europaea | reverse complement strand
CTGCATGGGCTCGAGCTGCTCGCCCACCAGCTGGTACAGCACGAAGGTCGTCTTGAGTTGCGGCGCCGCCATCGTCGTCCCGCTCACCGGATGCACCACTTCCGATGCGCGCATTCGCCCGCAAAAGGTTTCGGTGGCGTTTTGCACTGGGCAATGGAATGCGAGCTTTTGGTGTAGGCTATATATAAGTTTGTATGACAAATGAGAGAGTTGAAGTGAGGTTTCTTATTTGGAGGGTGAAGGGGATTCTACAATGCACTTGCCGTCGAAGTGTCATCGTGCTTCGTGCGATCGAACCTTGAAGTTGTTGGTCGTGGCAAAAGTCTTACTCGGGAGTCGAGCTCGCATTGTACACGCCGTCGTAAACATCCTCTGCGCCAACTTGGTGTAGTCATATTGAATGTAGGCGTCTCATTTTTCTAGCTCCCGAATCGACACATTTCATGTTCTGCTGACAATCGCTCAAGTTTCAGCGATACCCATCGCCACCCCCAAACACGGATCTGAGTGGGTGGGTACCCGTGCAACAGGCCAAGAAAAACCCACTTCAATGGGCAGTCCACACTGAAGGCAGCTCTACTCAAGACGCCGAGAGGGCGATTTACACTGGCCGCTTTGCTAACCTGGTATCTAGCGCTCGCCAACCCGAAGGTTGACATCTTTGTGAAACGTTTGCCAGCTACGTCTCGAAACCTCGAGACTGCTTCCAACATTTGGTTGCTACAGGCTCCCAGTACTATTCTACAGCGAGTAAGTTTATAGACTGAACCACTCATACTCACCATTCATACTCGTGGCTTACCCTTATGTTCTGCGCAGTGGAAGTCGATATGGTGAGCCTGCATCAAAAGCTGGAAGGGACTGTGGACGCGTACGCGATAAACCACCGCGGTACTGGGGCGCAGTATGGTGTTTGTCTGTGTCGCGGCACAAGTCGTAACTACTTCCGACGGATGGATCACTGATTTTCCCCTCGTAGAGAACGAGTACCTTAACTACTCAAGGTTCTCTACGAGGGGAAAATCAGTGATCCATCCGTCGGAAGTGCCAGCATGCGCATAAGACCTTGCTACATGACCTGAAAACGTTTCTCCAAGTACACGAATGATCGAGCACTATCGTGTACGATCTGAGCTATGATACCGTGCTGGTGGAGCGGTTGCTCCACCTGGCACCAAACGAGGTGATTCGATACGTTCTGGACAATGTATGCACCTCCTCAGGGAGCAATCGTACACTTCCGGCTGTGACAACAATATCAAGGAGGTACGCGATAAGTTTTTATCGCTCTGCGAAGAGGACAACATCTCCAAGGCCCGTTTTGAACCCGACAGTCCCAATGGCGCTCAGAGAAAGGTTTACCTCAAAAGTTCGGCAACGAACCACTGTAGGGAGTGACGAGTCACCATCATTTATTCTACAACTTGCGTTCGGTATCCTGCTGAAGGGCCCGTACATGCGAGCGCTGATCCCTCCGGTTGTAAACAGACTCAAGCGCTGCGCACCAGAGGATGTCAATATGCTCAAGCATTTCGTCAAGCGATTGAATCGCTACTTCGATTAACAGGGTCTTCACATCTGAGTACCCCTATTGCTGTACGCCCTTGTTGTGTATTCCGAACTATGGGAGATACCTGTGCCTCCAATGTCTGAGCTGGCGCACGATTTACGGAGACGCTGCCCTCCGACGGAGTGTTGTACACGATGAATCCTGTGTACGGTGCCTTTCGAAGGATAATCCAGCAGCCTGCAATGAATTCGGTGGTACGGGCAACTATCAAGCTAACGCCATCAGTTATGAGCGTGAGCAGTACTGAAACAAAAGTGCAGCGATCCCAAACAATGCACGTGTGTTACTGCTGAGCGGTAGAATCGACCCTCAGACGACGACCAGATCCGCAGAGTACCTCCTTGGGGAACTAAACAGCGGCAAGGAGCTACCGGTAGTCGCTTTTGACCATACAATGCATGACATGTTGGTGTCAAAGCGTTTATATAAATATGATCCTTGTTGCTAAGAAAGGTGAGTTATGAGATGCCCAGCACAATCCGTGGATAAACAAACACCAGATCAGTCGCACCAGCTATCACTTTCTGCTACATATGTATGATAAATGAGAGAGCTGAAGTGGAAATGCTTATTTAGAGAGTTGAAGCTGTCGGACTAAATGTCATAGTTCATGGGGCTCATTGCTGCATCCTCGGGCGATCGCACTGAGCAGACTTTGCTGGATAAGGTAGAGACGTTGCTGACCGACAGAGATTTCGTCAGGTGGTAAGAGGATGAAGATGGTGATGAAGAGACAGCCGAGGGCTTCTCATCCAGCGCAGCGAGCACTCGGGACGTGAGCTCTGCATCTTCCAGGAGCTGCGAGCTTGAGGAGCTCCTCGACATGTTTCCTGCTCTCTCGTCAAGCTGAGCTTCATCGACGGTTGCTGCAGTGTAGAACCTGCTGCGCTCGTTACAATGCAGCGCCTCGATGGGACGGACACAAGGCCTCGCATTCGACAGCGCCGTCTGGAGCGGGGTAGGCGGCGGGCACGTCGCCCCCACGTGTCGGTAGGACGCCGACGCCGACGACACCGATGCTGTCAATCCCCATGACACCGCTTTACCCGAGTCTTCGCTGTTACCCATTCGGATCTTATCGTAGAAAGCTGCGGCTGCCGGCTCACGCTGATGCGCCTTCGTGACCAGTGTCGGGTGGAATGGATGAGACTTCCCAAAGTCACGCTGCTGCTGCTTTCTGAGTTGCTCCTTCCGTTCAAGGTAATGATCGTAGTACTGGTTAAGCGCTTGGAAGACCTTGGATCTTGATACGCGGCCATGCTTGGTGGCGATTTCACGAGAATTCTTGTCAATCACTGGGTGGAATGTCAACTCCTTTTCCTCAGCAGCTGAAAGAGCTGATTCCCTGTCGGGGTCCGAGTGGTGCAGCTGGTGGCGATGCCGACCACCTCTGTCGGCGTGAAGGTACTCAGCGAGAAAGATGATCTGCGAGTAGGTGATTCCAGGCACTTCGCGCACGAGGCGATCCATATAGTAAGAAAAGGAGTCACGTGAGATCGGTGCATGATTGGCATACTCGAATACAATCGCAACCACGCGCGAGATTTCCGCTGGTAATGCTGAGAGATCGACCCGGGTTGGTAAAACTTCTTCGCTGCTTTCCTGCTGCTGTGTGTCATGCATATCTTCACCCGAACGTTGCTTTGAGAGCTCCGGACGCGAAGAACTTGAATCTGGGGGTGTTGATGCTGACGTCCCTGGTTGCTGAGAAAACACGAGGAGAGCGTCAAAAATTCGCGAACAAGTGTCCGCCTTCCGTCGCTCGAGCGCTTGACGTGAGGCCTCCGATACAAAGGTTTGCTGTGACTTCTTCTTGATCTCGCGCTGATCCTTTTCCAGTAGTTGGCGGTGATACTCTTGCTGCTCACGGTGAGAAGCGTGCAAAAAGTCCCCGATTGGCAGCCCTTGTTTGTTGCGAGCGAAAGCGGGTGCACGACCAATCTCTGGCTTGAAGAGCTCTTTACCAGTGTGAGGGTCACGATCTGGGGTATACTTGTCATAAAGAGCGACACGCTTACGCTCCAGTTCATGGTATTTGTCAACCGCTAGGCGCTCGACAAAGTCGCTTTGAGACTTATCAGATGCCGCCCATAGCGCATTGACGCCAATGTCAGGCTTGAATGGGAACTGTTTAAAGTATTCCTCCTCGCGCTCTTCTCGCAGGGCTCGAACCTGAAAGGAATTTTCATAGAGCTCATGGTGCGGGTTTCGTGGTCGTCGCGATTCGCCATGTAACGCAGCTGCAGCAGCGGCAGTCTCGAGCTTTTCACGCACGATCTCCTCCGATACGATATTGATCTTTGGTCGAAATGGACACGTTTGCTGGAACTCTTCTTCAATGGCGCTTCGGTGGCGCTGACGGCGCAAATTTGCCACGCGCGACGATTTTTCCTTGTTGGTGCTAACCGCTTTCATGACACCAGCTGAAGCTGTGAGGAGAGTTGGCTGAAAAAGCCGTTCAGGTTTCGGCTGACCGCAAAGAACCTCGGGATGGGACTCCAGAAAACCAAACGAACTATTGGAGCTAGGTGCAGTTCCCCGACGCCCAATATTTGATGCGGTAGGGGACCTGCCGCGGTGGGGTTTCGATACTTGGCGAGCTAATGCCACAACATTCTGACATCGAGAATCAGTGTACTGGTTAACATACGCACACTTCGGGCACATCCAGTCTTGTTGCTGCTCACGCTCAGCCACACGACGTTCATGGCGCTGCACCTTCTTGGTCATATCCGACAATGCTTCATCATGAAGCCGCTCGCCGATATGCGCGTAGCCTCCGTTCGTGCGATTAGCTACCAGCTCGCGAGACTTGGCCGCCATCAACTCGACACGATGCAGTCTCTCCTCGTCGCGAGCCTTTTCAAGCTCCTTGGCTTTCTGAGCACGTTGGATCCACTTGTCTTTTGACTCTGCCAGAGCGTACAACCGCTCATACGCAGGTGCGTCTGCAAGATTCGTTTTCTTCTTCGAGTTGTTACTACGACTGCCATGGATCATCGTCGTAAAAGCGGGAGCTGACAGACGCTCGGCAGAACGTGTGTACTCCATTGCCTGCATATTGTAAGATACAGCAGGTTCACTTGATACCGATCGACGCGCATTACTCCCATCGGGGTCAACCTTGCCACTATGCTGCGAGTAATGGCCGTATCTGGCCATGAGATTATTGTAGCTGTACTCGCGGTGGTTTTCCCGTTGGTGCATTTGCAGCGGTACACTAGCATTCTCAGGCTGTGAAATCGGCAGCGATTCCACAAAGTTAGGCGCAATACTAGCTTCCGGGGCTACCATAGCCGGTGTCGAAGTATTTACGAAAGAGCCGCCGCTCCAGTCGTTTGCCCAGCCGTCTCCACTTTGTTCTGGTTCCATTGTCGCTTCTTCTTCAGTCTCAGTCAAGACATCTAGATGGTTCTGTATAAGTGCCCTCAACTTTGGCACCGCGTCTGGTTGCAACGCGTGCTTTTGCGCAAAAGCTGAGGCTAAAGCATCCGGACTATCGCCCTCGTGGATCTCGATGGTTTCAGTGCGGCCATCGCCAATGACAACCTCCATCAGTAGCAAGAGTTCACCTTGGACGCTATCGCTCGCAATGATATCCTTGCTTGAGGGCGACTGCATATCCTTTTCATTGAACGCATCAAATTCATCACCTAAGAGTTTGGAATCGTTTCCACCACGTGAAAACAGTTTTGAGGTAGTCGACTGGTTATCTCCATTTGTTGGTGTCGCTGGGTAAGCTGCGGCTGATTGCAAGGCAGTATGGAACTGCTCGCGACGCCCAAGTTCTTGTTGCACTCGAGCGGCTGCTGAATCGACAGCAAAACGAATTTCATCCTCAATCTGCTGTGGTGACCGTGCTGGCATTTTAGTCGTCGAGGCAGGCGGAGAGAGCACGGTACGCTCTCGAAGCCAGTCCGGTAGGTCGTCATCACTGTCTACCGCACTATCGTCTCTTGCTCGCAACTTGTTTGGGCTAAGTCTGGGAGACACAGGCTTCTCTGCGGGCATCTCCAAGCTAAATCTCGGTTTTGGCGCCTCCTCTTTCACCGATGCTTGTTCTTCCAAAGGTTTATCTTGGCGAGGGATGCTGTCGGTTGACGAATGTTCGCTTGCCTCACTGTGCAGAGTCTGGAATCCAGCAGCAGAAGGCGCACGGCGAAGCAAAGGTGAACTTGAGGTGACCGACGATGATCCCGCTGACGAGGCAGAAGGTGTGGGGGAGTTTTCGTCATTGGAGCAGACCGAAGAGTACGACGAGCCATCACTATCATCATCACTGAAGCGCCCTGAACTTCCCTTGATGTCCAGTATCAGTGTCACATCTTCGGATTGACTGACGATAGCTGGGTAGACACCCCCAACACCCCCAACTTCTGTAACAGGAGTTGCCAGCTGTGTGTTTCCTTCCTGGTGCGCCCGAAGCTCGTCCCAATACCCCAGTGGTTCACTCGTCCCAGTCATCGAGGGAAATGAAAACGCTTTCCGTGGTGATTTCTCGGGACTTCCACGTCCGCTTGCTTGTTGTTTCCCCTATTTCTCGCAAATTCATGCTGTCAGAATGAGTAAGCCCTTGACATGAAGCGAGTTATTACATCTTACCTGTCCTATTGCCTCGCTTGTTTGATGCGAGAACGAGTAACGCCGCTGCATATTGTTGCCGTACGGGTGCTGCCGGGACGGGGTTGACCGTGTCTCCTCCATCTTAAAGACCGTTCTTCAATTCCTGCACAGCTATCCGAATGAGTCGCGATAACTTTGGTTGTCGACACCAGCTTCTGCTGCCCGGCCAGCAGTGAGAATAGCCATGAAACGACCTCGCTTCATGCACGACGCGCTAAGCGCGTCTCCCTTCCCACATGAGATTGTGCTCACCTCCACTAGCTAAAATACTGTAGCAAGCACAGCGAAAGAAGCAGTCGTCTTCAATCTTCAAATAATTCGATGCCGTCACTTGACTGAATTTGTTAACCGGCATCTTAATGCCTCGCGCTCACTACTTCGCCATTTTTGCCAGCCTTATTGTACAGATACCGCGTTTAGCTGCTTCTTCCAGACCAGAGCGCATCTATCCAGAAAACTCTGCATAGCCTCCCGCTTCACTCTCGCCTCTTCACGCTGCTTTGAGAAATCCACCACAGTGCCGTCGTCCAGCTCCAGATCGCGAAACAGCGGTAGCTCGTCGGGGGTCGGTGCCTTCTTCTTTTTCTTTCCTGACCGAGACTTTCCTGTTGTCGGGACAGCAGCTGTAGCTTTTTGTGGTACCTCACGTTTCTGCCGCTTGTTGGTTCGCGATGGCTCTTGATTCTTCTCTTGGTTTTCTTTTCCCTTCACCAGTGCTGCTGCACGTTTCACATTACTTGCAGCCGGCATCGTTATTACAGGCGTGCTCTCCGAGCTGGTCTTCTCGTTGACAATCTCAGCAGCCTTCCGTTTCGCTGCTGATCTCTCAGGCTGACGAGCTGTGGCTACCTTTGCACTGGATATTTTCTTCTCACTGGGAGCTTTCTTCCCACCGGAAGCCTTCTTCTCAGTAGAAGCCTTCCTCTCACTTGGAGCCCTTTTCTTTTCACCAGATTTCTTCTTAACAGGGGCCTGCGCCGGAGTGACTTGGAGCTTGTCCTCTGCTGGAACTGGCACAGGAGTGAACGTGGACACCTCGATCGTTCCCAGCATGTCTTCGAACAGATGCACGTCACCATCCCAACTCTTCACGCTTTCGTCCTTCGTGCGGGCTGCAGCGAAAACAAGGTGAAATAACAAACATATATCAGTACTACCGCTATCGAATAACCACAAAATTTAACCTCGCTTGAGCAACTCACGGGCGTAGCGACCGTGCGCCGTAATGGACATGGGATCTGTCCAAAGGTCGTAGTTCTTGCTCCAGCCCACGAAGTGCACCTTGATCTTCTGAGTGGTGAGATTGCACTGGATGATCCGGGCCTCCCCCCACAGCATCTTCTTGTCCAGGGCGTCGACGTAGTAGCCCACGCACTGCGCCGTCTCCTTCTTCTTGGGCTTGGGCTTCGACTTCCTGTCGCGACGTCTCTTACTCGACGCGGGCTTCTTAACGGCCGTCTCAATTGCGGGTACTTCCTGCTTCTCCTGTGGAGCTAACGAGCCGGATTTCGCAGGAGAAGCAGGCGCGGAGACCCCAGTAGACGGTGCCATGCTCAGCTGAGCTTCAGTCTCGGGGATCGAGCCGCTGTTCGTCACACAACAAGATACAGAGAGTGAGCTTTGGGTGTAGGCAACACGAGAAGGAAGGCAAGGCAAAGATGCCCACCTGGCAGTCGCTGGGGTCGAGGAGGTGGCGGGCGGGAGGCTCACGGCCATGACAGGCATGGACCTCTTGACTGCTTGGCGCGAATTTATATGGCAGCTAGAAATAGGCTCAATATTGGACCTACTGAAAGGGATATGGATATGAATTATGAAAGGTTTTCACAAGTTGAAGTTGCTTGATTGGCATGAGCTCACGAGGCGTGTATCTCTTTTAAGAGACCATAAGCTGAAAAGCTTATGGCTCCGCGATATCATCTTCAGTCTGCTCCAGTGGCATTGGCGCATCGGCGTTTACCATCTCAACTGCAGAAATCTCAATGCGCGCGGTGTCGATGCCGTTGTCTCCGTCCGGTTGTGGCAACAACGCAAAGCGGTACTGGACGCGGACGTTGTCGACGATCTGGTAGTTCACGTAGTCCGGGGATGTCCACCTACGAGTCTGATACTTGCTGCGCACATCCACCTGCAAGACCTCTTTGATGGCTGCAACGAAAGTATCGGGTGCGCCGCGATAGTGCACGGACTTTTCGGACAACTTGTGGATTGTCGAAACCAAGGTGTCCGACTCCCACTCGATTCTGAGGGAGGAGAGCATAATCGTTAGCTTCGATACACACTCCATATATGCAGTGTTCTTCACTGTTGTACGTACTCAATAGGTGGCTGCGGAGTGGACACCCAGTCTGCTGCCAATGCGTCCGGAAGGCTATCATACGCTGTACACCAAGAGTCAGCAAATCAAGTCTCTTTTGAGAGGGAAAAGTTCGCTTCTTACCCGCGATATATGGCTTGATATCCAGTACAGGAGTTTCATTTAGCAAGTCGACCCCGGAGAGAAACACGGTGCGCTTGCGCATATCGACGCGCTCGATCTTCGCTAGCGTAATTCCAATTGGATTGGGGCGATGCGGCGATCGAGTGCAAAAGATGCCGACCCGTTCCTTAAGCATAGGTGGCGAGATCTTGGCCTATATAGCATTTTATCATCGTCATTACAAGTACACGCCACTGTCCATTCTGCATCGCTACAGCCTTAAACGTACTCGGAATGTATGACGACGGCTGTCCGACCGAAGACCTTCGTGTGCTCGAGTATTCTTGCCATTCGTGTTTTGATGGAACACGAAAACAATCCAGACATGACTAAAATCCTCTAGCCCAACCAGCGTATCCGGCGAGATACTTCGCTGAAAAGTAATCTTGGCTCTCGTCGACGGTGCCAGCGAGCCCTGACGAGGTGTGCCTGCAGCACAGGCGGTGAATTGCTAACATTTTACATTACTACGAAACATAGTCGAACGTTTGTACAGTACCTAAGCAGACCTTGAAGCAAGAGTGAACAGTCCCGACAGGCTGTACGAAGCAGCCCTTGCTGGTGTCCAGCTTCTCCTCCATCACGCGTCGCAGCTCCTAGTATTTTCACCATACAAACCAGTCAGCATCGTGCAGTCAATATTTTAACCGTATTGTGCAACCTTTTCTGCCGCTACGCGACCTCGTCGTTCATCGACTCGCGCTTTTTCCTTCTTGGCAGCATCGCACTCAAGCTCCTGCATCAACGAAAAAAAAGGCAACATGCTGGTATCACAACGCATTATGCACGAAGCATTGCGGCCATATCATTTACCTGGATCTTCTGGAGCTGCTCGGATTTCGGACCCGATTGTCCCCACCAAATCCACACCAATGCCACCGTCTGCAGCGCCAGCGCCAGCGTCTCCAGTCTCAGGCCAAAGGGCAACGTCATTGCTCAATGCCAACTGACAGGTGAAGTAATGGCGACCCTCGTGCAGTCCTCTCTCATTGGTCATTACTGCGTGGACTCATGCGATTGGACAAAAAACAAAGCAATCTTTTGCAGCGACCTTCAATCCCGAAGCGTTGTTGAAGTGAAGTGGTCAAGGGCAATGGGGAAGAACTCGGGCGATCGCGGGATGTCTGCTGCGCTGCAACATCGCAGGGTATGTCTAATAGTATCCATGTATCACTGCTAGTGGCTGACCCCTTGTGTGCTGCAGGTGTCGGGGTCTTTCGAGAAGCTACAGGCGGAGAAGCTGCACTCGAACGTGGTGAACCACCGCAGTCCAGTGATGTCTCGACGTTCGCGCGAGCATCAGGCTGCTGCTGTTGCCAACGCTGTGGACAGTGATAAGAGCATGGGGCTGCTGTCATCACTTGGCGTGGGGGTCGCTGTCGCCGGCTCCGTGTTCGTGGTGAGCTACGCTGCGGTGCTGTCAGCGATGGCCGACGCCGCCTGAAGGTGGCACGGCACGTCCAGCGGACAGCTACCAGAAAGAACAAGGAAAACGACGTATGCTTGCAAGTAAATTTACGTTTAATACCAACACCAAGCTGTGATGCATGTCGTCGAGCTGTTTGTCGAGTTTTAGTCGTTCTTCTTCTTCTTCTCGTCCTTGGTCTGGGGCATCTCCTTGAAGACGAAGTGTTCGCGAACGAGGTCCAACGATGCAAGCTGCACGTAAGTACAGCAAACTCCCGTTGCGGCTGCTACGATGAGCAGCCACTCGAGGGACTTCCGTTCGAGGCTGTGGGAAGTGTGCAAGAGGATCATGACGCACAGAAGGGCAGGAACAAGACGCGCTGCCCATGAGATACCGCGGACGAAGAACAACGTCGAAATGGCACCGAGAGCGTAACCAACGAGTGTCGGGTATACACCTCCAGCCCCGTACGACAGCTCCAGAACCTGGTGCAGTGACATCTGCACATTTATTGGATCAGAACTTGCTACGGTTGTATCTACATACGCAGGACCTTACATGCTCCATGACGTATTTGCTTCCTAGCTGAGCTGCGCGAGCCAGCTCATCCATGGTAAGAGGTGTCGGATCCATCCTACTTCCTGTGATTTCTGTGAATGAAAGGGGGCGTTCCGGTCGGGGCTGGAGCGTTGGTTTCATTTGCTATTTTGCAACACAAACGGATATTAAGGCAGTGAAATGCTAGCAACGCCACTCGAGTCACAATACCAGAGCCATGTGCTAAATCTACTGCACTGTTACTACAGCTGCAGTGATGATAAAGAAGACCGTGGCAAGTGAATGAAAGGATGCCAGCGAGGGGTCGGCACTCGTCGTCGGGGTGGGTGTCATGCTGTTGGACGATTCGGTGGTTCCAGCGCTGGGCGAGTCTTCAATTGCTAGGTCTTCAGTGGGTGGGCGTTGGTGCTGCTGTTGGGTCAGTCTCGAGATCACTTGACGATGATTCCGTGCTCCCACCAATACTTGGCAAACTGCCAACTGCAGATGTGTCAGTGGAGCTGCTCAGCGCGTCCGTCGTGTTGAGGTCTCGATCTTCACCCATAGCTGCAAGACTATCGCTGCTAGTCGAGTTGACTAAACTTGCTGATCCTTCACTTCCACTAGAACTTGACCATAGGCTTGCACTTGAGGTCCCACTTTCACTCGCTTCACCTGTGCAGTCAGCACTCTTGCCAGCGTACACCGTCGCGTAATTGGTGCTATCGTAGTAGCAGTCCGGGGCGTTTGCGGTCATATACTCTAGCCAAGCCACACATTCCGGCAGCGGACACAGGCGACTTGTAGCGAGGGTCGTGATATCACCGTTGGCAGCTCGATAGCACGACTTGGCCGGATCCTCGTTCTGTTCGTGCAGCTTGTTCGCAAGTTGCTTCTGGTCCTGTATGCAGAACTGCGTGCCGGCGGTAGCAGTGCCAGCGACAACGAGCGAAACAGCGACGATGGTGGTGTAGATGAATTGCATAGCTGGGCAAATGTATCGCGGTTGGTGATGACAAAATGAGGAGACTTGAGCGGGGGGTGTCGAGTTGGGAAATGAGCTCAATCGAGACTCAGCAGCGTTCTTCCTGCTTTGTCGGTGACATCGAGTCAAGCAAGCAGTCCACTTGAAGCCTGGTACATGTAGGCACTTACGTGAGTACTCACGCTGCATTTGTTAATCTGTACCGGTAGAAAAGCTCGCCGAAAGCACTTCAACTCCTCCACGTCCTTGGTCTGACCACGAACGGCGAAACGAGACCAACGCGTAAGCAAATTTGCTCTCATGGCCTCTAACCATGGTGCGCCACAAATCCAAACCGAAACATTCCCTACATGACATTCCTCACGTACAATGGCATTGCTGCTATCCACGTAGCAGCTCATCACCAAGCAGCCACAGTCGCGAAAAACCACATGAACATTCCGCCGTTTTCTTGACAATTGTATGGGCCCGTCTATCCACAACATTTTTGAGCAAACACGCCTCCCAGCCGACCGATTGATTCCCCACAATCGCTTTCGACTTCGACGATGGACAAGCAAAGTGCCATCGCGCTGGGTGTGACTGCCGGCCTGGGCGTCGGCTATCTGCTGGGCAAGGCGCAGCCTGCCGTCCTGAGCACCAGCGCCAAGAAGACACAGGAGGATCCGGCCAAGGACCTGGACGAGGTGGAGCGCCTCATCCGCCCCAACATCCTGGCGCTCACGCCGTACCGCTGCGCCCGCGACGACTACGACGAAGGCAAGCTATCGATCGGCACTAACACCAGTCTGCAGAGCCCTCTAAAAGTTTGCATTGATGTGGCATCGCAGGAATTCTGCTGGATGCCAATGAGAACAGCCTGGGGCCGCCGCTGCAGGGCCACGAGACGCTGCAGGCCATGGAGCTGGAGCGCTACCCGTGCCCCTACCAGCCTGAGCTGAAGAAGGTCATTACTGACTATCGGTGAGTAGGTTGCTCCTGCAGAGGTGAGAGTGAGGGTGGATTTAGTGGTGCTCACGTCGTTGTGTGTGCAATGCTGCTGCAGGAACAAGAACTCGACGGAGAAGATTGGCCAAGCCAACACCTTCCTGGGTGTTGGTAGTGACGAGGCAATTG
Source organism: Phytophthora europaea (assembly GCA_030463285.1). NCBI lineage: Eukaryota > Oomycota > Peronosporomycetes > Peronosporales > Peronosporaceae > Phytophthora > Phytophthora europaea. The sequence goes on along the minus strand of JAHQIV010000150.1, from coordinate 18,838 downwards.
ATTTGATCATCCGGGTGGCTTGCACGCCTCGTGTGGACAACATCCTGATCACGCCGCCGACGTACGGAATGTACAGCGTCTGCGCCAACATCCACGACGTGGGTATTGTCTCCGTGCCACTCCAGATCGAGGCGCCGGCCGACAACCTCAAGGGACTGAAGCCGGACCTCCCCCTCCCGTCCTTCCACATTGACCCGCAGGAGGTGCGCACGTGAGTTTTTTGAGTGGATCTCTTGTGGGGTCTAATTGCTGTCTCTTGGGTGCAGATTCTGAACGCAGCCACAGCCACCACGAAGGTGATCTTCCTGTGCAGCCCTGGCAACCCCACGGCCAACGTACTGCGTCTGCAGGATGTGGAGACGATTTTGAACTCGAAGGTTGGTAGCTGCTTTGCTCCATGATTGTGATGATCAGACCTTCTGATGGTATGCTGTATTGCAGAAGTACAAGGGATTTGTGGTGGTCGATGAGGCCTACATTGACTTCGCTGACACCCAGAGCCTGTGTACACTTGTGAACAAGCACAAAAGGCTAATTGTGCTGCAAACTCTCTCGAAGGGCTTCGGCCTTGCTGGCATCCGTCTGGGTATTGCGTTCGGTGACCCGAAGCTAATCCAGGTCCTCAACAATGTGAAGGCGCCATACAACATCAGCAAGCTGACTTCCGACGTCGCTCGCAAGGCCTTCTCAAACTTGGACGAACTGCGCAAGAACGTGACTGTTATCAAGGAGGTATGTGAGGCTTGTGTGTATGCGATGCTTACTTTTGTTCTGTGGTGGTTCACTTTCAATATGCCTCGTGTTTGCGTAACGCAGGAAAAGTACAGAGTGACCAAGGAGTTGCAAAAGCTGTCGTTTGTGCGTCGCATCTACGCTTCAGACTCAAACTTCGTTCTCTTCGAGGTACGGTACCAGTCATACCGGCCAAAGTGTCTGGATTGTGCACAAGTATTGATGTAAACTTCCACTTTCCTGTCCGTGTGATCAGATCCCGCACGCGCTGACTGTGTATCGGCAAATGGCCAACCGCGGCGTAGTCATTCGCTACCGTGGCAACCAGCATTTGCTCACGGATTGTCTCCGTGCAACGATTGGCTCTCGTGAGGAAAACGACCGCATGCTCGAGCTGCTCTTGGAAGTGTCGGGGGAGCAATAGATTGTATCTAGGCTTATCTTCTGCAGATATGAAGTCTATCTAACAGCTTCATGTAAACACAAAAGTGAAATACAACAGGCTCGCGCCGCATTTTGTGTGCCGCGCGCTGTTTGACAATGCCGCCTCTGCAAGCATTTCTTCGAGGTCAACAAAAACTTAGCTTTTCTTTCTGGAAAAAGGTACGTGCACTGACAATTAGTTCATCATATCTTGCATTGGCCTTCACGTCACAAGAGAGCTGAGTTGTAACGAGGGCTTCTAGAGGGCGGCATTCTGCGGTGACTTTGAATCCATGCAGTCTTTTGTCGACGATCCGCCTGCAGCGCTTGAATTGTGCGCGCAACGTCAAATTGATGTCGACCGGCTCCAAGCCTACGATTATGTTTCTTTTCCCGTGGCGAAGAGTGCCGTTTCCCACCCTGAACTTCGTATTCACTGCATTTACTAGCAGCAGGCTGTGACAGGTATTCACGATTTCCCTTTCCGCGGATGGATTGGGCTTTTCGAGTGCAAGACAAAGGTGGTTGCAACAGCGTTCCGTTCTTTTGACGCGTATCTCGGTTTAATTCTCGGTGCATACTGACCATCACCGAGTGTCTGTCTTCGTCGCTGTCAAAACCAATATTCGCACTGCTACTTTCCCCTTCACTGTCGCTAAAACCACTTAGGATTTTCATTTGCTGTCCCGAAGGTTGCCGTGGTCTTGAGCCCTGAGTCCGCAGGTGAAAACTTTGGTCATGCTGACTTACATCCGTCTTATCGTCCTTGTGACCACAACGATCGAGAATCCCTTCGTCCCCAAAACGTTCAGCTAGGTTTGGAGCTGCCATCGCACTTGTTAAATAATCGAACTGACGTAGAGCCTCCTCTTCGCTAGGATGCATCGTTCTCAAGTATGATGAGGAGTCCCCAGCGTTCTGTGCGTTCATGCGGTTCTCCAACGAGTCCACCAAACGATTCAGAGATCGACTATGACTGAAGTCATCGTGAAGTCGGCGACCTTCCTCCATCCAGCCTTCGACCTCATCTAGCGATGTGAGTCCCATGACGCGGCGCCTCGCATTCTCGGCGTCTTCCAACTCTTGTTGCTTTTGATCGTCTTCAAGCTGCTGTTTTGCTAACTGTATTGCCCGCTCTTCCTCTTCATGCTTCTGCTTCTCCTGCATCTCAGCAGATTCTTTTGTGTCAATGGAAAGCACGTGTTTGAGCTTCAGCATCGTGATGTCCAGCTTCTCCAGCACATCTCGCTGAAGTATTTCTTGAAGAGGCCCTTCTTCCGCTGTAGTTGTAGCATCAACAGCAGAATTTGCAGTGATCTCGTCATGTTGAATGTCGTCTTTTCCTGGTGGATTCACCTGGTTCAATTCAAAGTTGTCTGCCGCCCAGTCGACCGCTCGCCACGAAATCCCGCTACTCTCGCCACTCTGTGGTTTCGTTGATGATGATCCTGCCATCCGTGCTTCAATCTCTTCGATTCTGCGCTGGGTGTGGCTTCTTAATGCCTTTATTTCGGCCTCCATTGCAAATGCGCTACCTGCCGGTTCACTTGGATTCGACGCGTCTATCGTCTCAAGTTGCATCAGCACATTCTCAATATCGGCAGAGCATGTGAGAAGTTTACCCTGCATAGGAATCAGCCGGAGTATTTCCATTTCGCGCTGTTTGGCTTCTTTCTCGTCAGCCTTCTTCTTCTCCTCGATAGCCTCTTTCTCCTTCTTTTCAGCATCTTTCGCGGCGGTAGCAGCATCCGCCTCGGCCTTCATGTCAGCCTTCCGACGTTCTGTCATATCCGCAAACGTGAGATCCAATTGAGACACGATTGTCTGAGTCGCAGACTGTAGCTCTGCTTGAGCAGCTTTCCGAATCGCCGAATCCCCTCCGGCGTTTTTCCTTTCAAGAGCCTGGGCCTCCTCCTCCTCGCGCTTTCTGTCTTCGAAGGGCTTCAGTGCCTCGAGCAGTAAACCATTGATGGTGTTCGAAGCATTGCGGACCTTCAACGCTGCTGTGGCACAAATCTCGGAGCTCGTCGGTTCCACCTCGTCCTCCTTCTCTGGTGCTTTGATTGGCAACGAGTTTAGTCGACGGCTTTCTCGCAACTTTCGGATCTCTTCCGCAAACGAGCCCTCTTCGTTCTCATCGAAGTCCTCGTCATCATCTGGAGGTGGCGGCGGAGGAGGCGACTCTATACTTGATCTCGATTTACTAGTACCTCTGGGCACCTCAAGTTGCAATCGTGGACGCAAGCCCTTTGTTCCCTTCGTCCCAAACCGGGTGCTTTGACGAAGTACCTGTGCGATTTCGTCCGTGGATGGTGACTTTGCTGCGTGAACACTTCGAGACTGACTACCGCGGCTGCTAGCTGCGATCAGCTTGTTGAGCTCGCGGATATCTTTCCCGATCAAGGCATCGATCGAGTCTTCGTCCGGACTGAGGGTCACCTCTGGCATGGATAAAGGAGACGATGCGGCAGATGAGCAAGTAACTGGAGACAGCGACGCGGGGGACAACGACGGTGATGACAGTGCTGGTGATGCAGGTGGGGGCTTGCGCGATTGCCTTGATGCCGTCATTGTTGAGCGAGTAGAGACCGCGACAGGAGGACCACGGCGCTTTCGCAAGAAGGACGGCTTGTTCCTGAGAACCTGCTCCAAACGCGGCATTGGCATCACCGCACCTTCATCGTCGCTTGAGTCGTCGTCCCGCACGTTTTTGCGTGCAGCCCTGAGTGTCTTACTCTTCGTAGTCTCTCGTTGAGAGGCAAGTGCACGATCGGCGAAACCCCGGCTCTTCTTGCCACTCTCCTTAGGTTTTTTCTTGCCACTCTCCTTAGGTTTCGAGTGCTTCGGAGGCGACGCCATTTGCAGTGGTGAAGCTTCCGATCGAGATACGCTCTCATCCAGCTTGGATCGGCGACTAGTAGCGCTTTGGTGGAAGTCCGAGATGAGTTCGTCGAGGGACATTTCCTGCTGCTCGTCATTGTCGTATCTCCAACTACACGTAGCTTTGGATGCAGACGCCTCCTTGTCCCCCGCCCGCGAGTCAAAGGACAGCTCGAGGAACATGGTACTTGTGTTGCAACGAGCCCAGGACCCGAGCTCCCAATCGATCAATGCAACCAACGCCTGCCAGGAGCACGTAGCAGGTATTCCAACCGACAGCGCAATCCGTTTCGGCCAGAATAAAATAAAAAAAGAGGGAACTACCGTATTGATTCAGGAAAAGCAGTCATACCGGTCCTGTTACTCATGTTGAAGCACCATCTTACAAATTTCATGAAGCAATTACAAGTGAAAGCAAGGCAGTTTCGTAATTGAACAAACCTTTGAAAATTCAATTCTCCCTGCAACACAACATGAACAATTCATGTCCACGTAAGCACACAAACGTACAAAGCACATGGGCGAATGAGTACACACAACAATTACCCCCAAAATCCTTGTTGGGCTTCCCAATAGCTAGTTTCGCTAACTATTCCCAGTATCAACACTTGTTATCCGCGAAGCAAACTCTTTCTCAACGGATCACCTCCATCCGACGCGGTTTCGACACCCATGCCCTTGCCAAAGAAAAGCCTTCCGCCTCGAATGGGGCTCGAAGTCGCGGAGAGTCCTCCTGGTCGACGACGCGGAGGAAGTCGGCGGTTGAAGTACAATACCGACAGTGCCGGTACGATTTCCAGGAGAGCATAGTACACCACCACCACAAACCACGTACTGCGGTCATGGAGCTGTTTCTTCTCTGTTGACAAGAAGATCTGTAACCCGCAACGTGCCATGAAGCAGGATGTGCCGACTGTCGTCATGATTGCGAGTTCCTTCAGTTTTCTCGAACGGATTCCAAGTTCCACCGGAACGGATCTGAATTCGTTACCAGCACCAACGTGATAACACGGAGACACACGTTAGTCTGACAGATCCAAAACAAGCAAATGGCGTTAAAAAGAAGTACCAACAGCTTACCGGAGTTCAATATAAGCCTTTCTGCCGAAATAAATGAACCCTGTGGCGATAATTAGGAACAGCTCCATGTTCAAAATTGCCTGCGTTCTGGTAAAGAAGGCGCCTGTACAAATCCATGCATACAAATTAACCAGATGAAAAATAAACAAAATAATTCAGCACCTCCAAAACTTACGCTCATGACGCCACACCGACGCGTAGAAAACCCAGAACATCCCTTGAATCAGCAGCACAATCTGTAGAACCCCCACCAGTTTGTCACTACAGCCTCCAGACACTCTTACAAAGCTGCACACTCACCGCAATAAACCAGCGGATCGCAGGCTTCACTACTTCCGTCAGCGTGGGGAGCTTGTCCACTGCATTGTAGTAGACTTCCGCCCAGAACTGCACCAGCAGCGCGTAGATCGCGAAGAACGCCAGGATCGGCACTTGGTCCAAGATGTAGAAGAGGTCTCGCTCGCCAACCGAGCACTTGGACTCGTTCACTTTCCCCGACAACACGTCGCACCAATCCGAGCCCACCAACGCCAGGAACACTGACCGAACTACAATACAATGAAAAAAAACACACATAATATCAATAAAAATATATAATAATAACAATAACATATCTTACAGTGTATCTTACCTACTGTGGCGAAGAACATGAGCAAGTGGATCATCTTCTGCACGGTCCACGGACGATAGCGACAGCAGTTGCGCACCAACTGGACGCCTGCTGCTCCCCCCACCAGCGCGTACACGATGCCGTCGACAAGGAAGGCCGCTCCCACGCCCAGCTCCTCGTCTCTCGAGCCGCTGCCGTCGTCACTGCCGCCCGAGAGCAGCGAGACCCACATCGCTACTGCTGTTGAAGAAGGAACTGACAAGGTCACTATTGTATTCCAACTAATTTACCTCGTTTCAGTGACTGTTACACTACATTACATCAAGGAAACATGGCGGCAACCGATGCGAGCGCGGAGCTGCGTGCCGAGGACGTGCGACAGATCTGGAGCCTCGCATGTCTGCTGGCCCAGCGGCAGTTGGTGACGCAGACAGCGCAGTGTCTAGAGGTGAGAACACAGCGCTGGAGTCACCCAGTGGCTCCAGTAATCAGCTGGCTGACGGTGTGTCGTCTGTTAGCCTCTTTGCGCACTTGACTGCAGCACTCGCAGCGCCTCGGAGCAGGAGATTTTAGTGCAGGCGAACGTCCTGTTGGCTGAGATCTGCAGCGTGGCGTGCGGCAACAGCAGGAAGGCGGACGACCGAGATCTGTGGACGCGTCGAGTGGTTCAAGTGGAGAAGTGCATCTATTCGGTCGACGCCGCCATTGAACGAGGCGTGTCTTGCAGTGTAAGGCGCCAGACGGAGTGTGAATGAGTGTTTGTACTAATGTGAGCTGCGTTGTGGTGATGGGATAACTGCAGCATGAGAACAAGTTGCGGCTGTTGAAGGCTAAGTTCCTGCTGCAGCAGCAGCTGAAGGCTGAGCGGCCAGCCAAGAATCGGAGGCTGCTGGAGATTCTATGTGAAGGACTGAGGAGCTGCGCTGAAGCGGAGGATGCAGATGGTGAATTCGTCGCCCAGTTCCAAAAGTATTTTGGTGTCAAGTTGAAGGCCTGCTTGGTGAAGATGCATGCTGCGACTATCACAGCGAAATATGCGAAGGACAGCGACGGCATCAACAGCTTTGCTGACAACCTGAAGTATCTGCGTACCACACTACCCAATTTTATCGACAAGAGCTTTCTGGTACGCTTTTGGATGAGAGTTTGGGCGATGTGGAAGTATTGCCGTGTGCTGACTATGGCGCTGTGATTGTTTTGTGGTGCTTGCGTTGGTAGTTGTGGTTAGTGGAAGTGACTTGCCACACAGCAATCTCGTCTTTTCAGCTGGGCAGCACTACGGAGATGCGACAGCTTGTCGACTTTGGGCAGGAATTCTTTGACAAAGTGTCATTGGAGCAGCCGGTTTCCCCAGACTTCCGCTTGCATCATCTAATTATCACCGGGTTTTACTACCTAAGGTAGGAGTTTCTGGCGTTTGGTAGTTAGGCGAGGAAATTAGACTGACTTCCCACGATGTTTTTGTCGAGTAGAACAGAAAAGATTAACAAAGTGGCACCATTGCTGAAAGCAATTAAACTGGCATCCAAAGATACAGAGAGTGACGGTGATCAGACCCGTGCAGGCGTCATGGAGGAAGCATATTTGAACACAATTGTGGATTCGATGCGGGTAAGCGTGGTTGCATGTTCGGAGCCCAAGCAGGCGTTGGAGCTGGCAACGAGTGCCATCCTTGCTGCTCAGGCCAACTTGCAGACATCCGCTCAGCATCCCGCAGTACGGCTCATGTTCACAGCTACCTTGTTCGACATGCTTCACGTCTACTGCCAATTACTGGCTTTACAGTGCCGATATGCTGACATGGGAGCTAGCATAGTTCAAATGATCACGCTATTTGGAACGTACAAGGCTGACTTGGAACGAACCATATTTTACCGTTTTTTTCTCGCGCGCTGTCATGTGCTGATTGCAAAGGTACTGTGGCTGTCTTTCGGCGAACAGCAATAGTCTTCTCCAGCATTAGTTACTGATCTATGTCGTTTTGGTTTGTGCAGCATGCCACAGCTATCGGGAAGGTCAAAGATGCCTGTGCTCATTTGAATTTGGTGGTGGACAAGATACTTCCAAGCCCCGCCGTCGACGAGGCTTCATATCCTGATGCATATCTGGCCGTGTGGGTTGAAGTGCTGGAAGTTGCGCTGTATTGTTGTGGAGTGGCTACCACGCAGCCAGATTCCACGAACAGCGATGATCCTACAGTCGTGCAGATCAAGCAGATCTACCCGAGTTGCAGGTTGCTCGAATGGGTTACTCGTGTCCTCACGATGGACAGCTTAAAGCACCATATTTATCAGTGCTGTAGTGTGGAGTTGCGAGCAAAGGTACGTGAGTGTATGAAGAGTTGCCATTATTCAAAAATGCCGCGCTAACTACGCTTTTTTTTCACATGCATCCTAGTACGACCTCGCGCTCGCAAAGTGGATGTGGGCGACAGAGGGGATATCGAGACGGGCAGTAGAGGAAGGTAATGGCCCCGCGCGCTTCTCGCGGCATGCGACGCTGGAAGAGCTTCGACCAAGAGCGTTCACGCTGCTGCATGAGACTATGCAACGCATGAATGCAAGCATGAACAGTGACGAGACAATGTCTGAGATCATGGCGCTGTTCGGTTCGCAACTTGTGACCTTCGGTAAGGTCGAGCAAGGCGAGGGGATGCTGACGAATGCCATTCGCACCACGCTGCACAGCAAGAATGTGCTGCTGCAGACGCGTCTGCTGGCTGACGTGTTCGAGCTCTACAAGAGCAAGGGTCTGGTGGAGGCGCAGGCAACAGCAGCGACCAAGTACAAGAAGAAGGTGGCCGTGTTGCAGCAACGAGTGGCCGCAGCTCAGGCCGAAGAAGCCACGGTCTCAGCGCTGCTGCGATGGACTGCCGGCAGAGCGAAGGCGTCGACGCCCTCGCGTGGATGAGTCGGTTGGCGCTACGAGACCGACGTGTGTGGGATCATAGCTGCTGATGCATTGACTTTACCGTCTCTCGAGTGCTGCTCACTTTATATACCACCAGTATTCACGACCCGCGACATCTTTTTCGTATCGCACTCTTCGGGGCGCTTTCTCCAGTCGCCGCAGTGTCGTCACGCGCCCGCTTCGACCCAGTACTGCATCACAGGCGCGCCACCGCACCCGCCGTGTGTTTGACCGCTTGCGCCATTGGCACGCCTTGCGCCTTCATGGCGGTGGCGCACGAAGACCCCGCCGCCTCAGCCTGTAAGCAGAGCAGCGGCATCAGCTTCAATGTTCCCAGACCAGGGGCTCAGACCCCACATCCTTACCATGAAGCGCAGCTCGTTCTGGAACGAGACGGTGAAGTTGCCCACCAGCATGTCGGCCACGCGCTGCAGCGCCCGCAGCATTTCGTCCTTCATCGCGACTGCTCAAGTACTTGCAAATAAGTGTGTCAACTCGACACCAGGTTGCAGCACGTCCACAACGGTACAGTGTACCACCAGCTGACTCTGCCGTCTCATCTGCGAGCTAACTGGCACCCATCCACCGTCGCCCAGACCAGACTTGACCTTGAAGAACGCGCTCGCTCGCTCACGCCTGCCTCGGCCCCGCCACATTCTCCGCCGCGCTGCAGCGTCTTCATTGACCTCTACCGGCTGTTCTCCGCTCGACTCCGCTCCCCTCGTATGCGCCTCCAGTACGTCGACGCTTCTCTCTTGCTTTTTGTATGCCGCGTCCCTTATTTATAGTCCCTCCCGGTGTCTGATGGACAGGAAGCGACTGTGCGTGGAGGTGGTGGGCGCCAGGAACCTCGAGAGTCCGCAGTCCGTGGACGCCTACTGCGTCGTGGGGCTCTGCGCCGTCAAGCCCAGGAAGGCGCGCAGCCGGCTCACAGCCTCGCCGAGCTTCCGGTCGTCCACAGTCACGGACTCCAGCAGCCCCACGTGGGCCCATGTGACGGAGTTCGTGGTGCCCGCTCGACCCGCGAGCGTGCGTCTGAGGGTGCAGCTCTTCAGCGAGAAAAACTTCTTCTTCGACATGTTCCCGTCCAGCAGCACCAGCAGTTTGTCCGATGGAGAGGAGAATGAGAAGGGGGCGGACCAAGCAGACAAGGAGCAGAGGAAGGCGGCAGTGCTGCTGAAGCCCAAGCTCGTGGTCAGTGGAGGGAAAGGGGTTCATGACAGCGACAGCGACGATGTCGTCACGCTCTCGGAGGAGGAAGACGAGGACGACGAGGACGACGAGGACGATGACTGGCCTGCTATGGAGGAGGACTCTGCTGTTGCTGAGGAGAGTAGTGATGACGAGGTGCTGGGCGTCGTGGAGATCAACTCGAACTTGTTGTGCAAGCCGTCGAGGGTCGTGACCGACGCGTGGTACACTTTAGGAGGCACGAGGACCGGGGAAGTGCGGATTCGTACAATTTGGTACGAGCGGACAAAGAGAGCGCTCACGGCGCAGGATCGGGAAATGCTCTTTCAGCAGCATGTGAATCAAGCTGTGACGAAGCCCATGAACGACTTTTACGGGTTTGCCATCCCGGAGGCTGCCAGGGAGGATTGGGTGCATTTGCGCTCGTACCAGGACTGCCGAGAGGAGAGACGCGTTGAGGATTGGACCAGGTTGTACGGTACGCAGTTTCCGGAGCGTCTACGACGCTGCTCGTATAAGGAGAAGGACACAGAGGAGAAGATGCTCCTTTTGCAACTGGCTCGTGCTGGAATCCCGCGTCACTTGCGAGAGCGCGCGTACATGAACCTTTCTGGAGCGAGTGAGAAACAAGCGAATGCAGGTCCGAACTATTACGCGAATCTTGTGAAGGAAGCGGAGATGATGGAGACGGAGACGTTCCGCCAAATTGAGCTCGATATCGACCGCACATTCGGACACTCAGGAACGACGATCTGCTCCGAGGCAGGGCGCGACCAGCTTCGGCGTATTCTTCGAGCTTACTCTCTCCACAACCCATCCGTCGGCTACTGCCAGGGGCTGAATTTTATCGTGGCGTTTTTGATGCTGATGGCGGACGAAGAGGTTGTGTTCTGGCTTTTGAGCGTCTTCTGTGAGGACCTTTATCCGGGTTATTACTCTCCAGCGATGGCTGACATTCAGAGAGACATGCGGGTGCTGAAGCAGTTGATCGCTGAAGAGCTTCCTCAGCTCGACGACTTTACAGCCGAGGTGGGGCTTCCGTTAGAACTTCTGGGCTCGCAGTGGTTATTGTGCTTGTTCACGACAACCTTTCCTAGCGAGATGGTGTTCCGCATTTTTGACTGCATCTTCACGGAGGGTTCATTTTTTGTTTTTCCTGTCATTATGGCGCACTTGCGGCGACTGGAGCCGACGTTACTGGATCTCGATGAATTTCATCGTGTTCTGTCATCGATAAAGGATGCTGAAAGCGTATGTGTCGATGGTGATTTGTTCATGGTGGCAGTTTGCAAGGAGGCCGAGAGTATTACGGCAAGTCGGATTCAGCAGCTACGCGAGGAGCAATGCGGATCCGTGCGCAGCGAGATGGAGCGAGCCGAACGCGCCCGTGCGTTCAATCAGCAGCTTGCAGTCGTGTACCAGATCCCTGCGTTCTCCAACTATGCAGCAGGACTTCTGCGCTTTTTCCACGAGGAGGCTGAAGTGTCGTCACGCTCGGATGTGGCCTTCGTATTGACGATGCTTTGTCACGGCCTGGTGTGGCTGGCCGAACACTCCAAGCGTTGGCAACGCTGAGGAAGGACCGAGTTTTGACGAAGCCTGCTTGAGCTGTCGAATTTTATTGTATAAGCCGTGCCGATATCTATTTAATTTCCTGCAGTAGGAGTAGCGAGCGGGGCCGCCACGACGTAGCAGCTCCAGATGAATGTATAAGGCAAGGCATCGCTGTTTAATCTGAGCATTTTGCAATTGAAGGTGTTTCAACTGCTACATGTACTTCCATTTGCTCTGATGAATGCTTATCGCTGTCACACTGTTGACGAGTTCATTCATGATCAAGAAAATGTTTTTTTGCGCGTGGTTGTCTGTTCACCTACCTAATAGTACTATGCACCCGCGTTCGGCGCTTCCCTTTATTTCTTGCCTTTCTTAGTCGTGGCAGCCTTCTTGCCGCCCTTGGCAGCTACAGGCGCCTTGCGCTTCTTCGCGCTACCTCCAGCGCTCGGCAGCACGGTGAAGAAGCTGTCGAGTCGCTTCTGGGACTGTGTACCCTTAGACTTTTTCAGCCTCGTGATGGCCGAGAGCACGCGGTCTTCCTGGAAGCCGTGCTTCTTGCACAGGAAGTCCAGCAGCTCCGTCTCCTGCGGGTCGCGCCACTTGAGTTCCGCCTCCTTGGCGTCGACAACCTCGGGCTTGATGAACATCTCGCGTGCGTTCTTGTAGATGGGGTTCTCTCCCAGCCACTCGTCAGGAATGACGATGCCCTTGCTCTTGCTCTTCTGCAACGCCTCCAGGAAGTTCTCAATGGTCTTGTGCTCCTTGATACCTGCAAAGGCTTTCTTCGGTCCCACGCCACGGATTGAGTCGCAGTAGTCGCAGCCGCAGAGGATGCACAAGTCCACGAACTGCTCCTGCGTGAGCTCCAGCTCCTGCAGGGCGCGCTCCAGCCGAATCTCAAGAATCGGGATCTTCTTGGCCGGCGACACCGTCAGGCGACGGTACAGCACGGGCACTCCGAACGTCAGGGCGTCCATATCTTCGGTGCCAGCTGCGTAGACTCGTCCGCCCTTGGCGAGCTCTGCGCAGGAAGCCTCGGCCTCGCACGGGGCCGTGATGTGCGGCACGCCCATGAGTCTCAGCAGCTCCTTGCAGTCTTCGTTGTGCTGCGGCGTGGCGCGCACCAGGCGCTTGTTGAAGCGGTCGATGTCCTCGGTATTGCCCTTCTCTGTGGCTTCCTCGAGGGCCTTCTGGGCCTCCTGGCGGCGGTCGCTGCGCTTGGCCAGCTCGCCGCTCTTCATGACGGGCGGCTTGCCGTCGAACACGTACACGGGCTTGAGGCCGTTCTCCATCATGCGAATGGTGCGGCTGAACATGCCCTGCAGGTGCGACGTCACCTCTCCGTCAGCGTTGGTCAGGGCCTGGGAGGGGCCGCCGCCGTCCGCCGAGCGGATGGCGATGAGGAACTGGTACAGCGCCATACTGGCGTCGATGGCCACGGCGTGACCGGCCAGTGCCGACATCTTCTCCACCTCCTTGATGCAGGACGGAGCCTCCTCCTGCAGCAGCTTCATCAACCCTTTAATTCC
>JAHQIV010000149.1:0-31725 GCA_030463285.1 Phytophthora europaea | reverse complement strand
CGCGTTCGTCTGCTTCGGACGCCGCATCGTGCTCACGGGGCTCGCGTTCCTAATCTCCATGCTCTGCAACCTGCTGGGGCCCGTGGTGCTGCGCGAGGTGGTGTCCAGCCTCTCCGCTCTGGCAGACCAAGCGCCACACGACGAGGCTCCAATACTGCAGACCATTGGCGTCTGGGTCGGCGCCCTCTTCGCTGCCAAAATGCTACACGCTCTGGCGGACAACTACGCAAGGTTCTTCTCGGAAGTCATCGCCATCAAGCTCGTGGCGTCGGTCAAGGCGCTCATGTTCCGCAAGACGTTGAGGTTGAGTGCGGAGACCAGGAGGGACAAGTTCACGGGAGCTATCACCAACATGTACACCGCGGACAGCGACGCCATCCTGGACACGGCCTTCCTGATCCATCAGATGTGGCTCATCCCGCTGTAGATCGCGATCATCAGCTACATGCTGTACGAAGTGCTCGGAGTCGCGGCGTTTGCCGGGATGGGCGTCATTGTGGCCATACTGGGCGTCAACCACCTCATCTCGCGACGCATGTTCGCGTGCCAGCGAGTGTACCGACAGAGCAAGGACGTCTGCATGAAGAAGGTGACGGAAGTGTTCAAGGCCGTGGAGATTGTCAAGTTCAACGCCTGGGAGGACCAGCTCATGACGCAGATCCGAGAGACTCGCGCGCGGGAGATGAAGGACCTGTTCAAGCGGCGGCTGCTTGCGTGTCTGAGTGTCGTGATGCTCTGGGGGATGCCGGTGTTCATCAGCGTTGCATCTTTCGGTGTGTACATGGGCGTGCTGCATCGAAGTTTGACGCCGGCTATTGTTTTCACGAGTATTGCGCTGTTCCAGCTGATCCAGGGCCCACTCCGCATGATCACGAACATTCTGCCGATGCTCGCGCAGTCAAAATTGCGCTAGAGAGAATTTCAGCGTTTCTGAAGATGTCTGAATTGGAGACGGATAGTGTCATGCCTCCTGACCATCCAGACGGTGAAAAATACGTCGTCAAGAAGGTAATCGTTGCCGTTGAAGACGGTGAATTCGGTTGGGACCATGAGACGACGCTTTCCGATATCGGGGCAATGTGGTTCATTTAGGTTAAGGGCGAGAGGCATGAGGTGCCGTTCTCGTAGAGCATGGTGCCGAATGGCAGCCCCCTAGGATGGTGGGCTGGTTGAAAATTGAGCATCCCGACGGGAGCAGGTCGACCCTAGCGCAGTGTGACCATGTTCACAGACCGTCGTTTGATCTCACCGGGTGCGTACTCCGGTGGGCGATGTCCGCCATGAAAGCGGACCTCGTAAACCGCTATTACCGACGCTGCTTCCGCGTCGGGAGACGTAGTCGCTGCAACCCCCAAACCGAAATGAACCACGACTAGCGGTGGGAAACTCTGCCCACCGAGGAGTTTCACGTCGCTCGGCGGCTGGCCTAAAACCCCGCAGTCTTATCGGTGTCTCTTGCATCTTGCTCACTGAGCACTGTAATAGTGTCTGTTGCACAGGATGATATTGTTGTTCAGCGCCTTCTTTCATCAGGAAAACGGATTATCCTTGCTCCACTTGCTGCGCTCATTGCCCTCGGATAGCTACAACTGAGGCACGTGAATCTCGAAGTGAAGGCTGGAGATTTCCTGGTTCTGCACGGACCAGTGGGTTGCGGCAAGTCTTCGCTGTGTTCGGCTCTACTTGGAGAAATAGCGAAGCATAGCGGAACTGCCTTCGTCGGTGGGAGTGTGGCTTATTGCTCTCAGCAGCAGTGGATTCAGAATATGACGGTCCGGGACAACATTCTCTTTGGTCTTCTCTATCACCGCAAGAAGTACGAAAAAGGTGCTGGATGCTTGTGCCTTGACGACAGACCTTGAGTCACTACCAGCGGATGATGCCACGGAAATTGGCGAACGCGGAATTAATTTCTCGGGTGGACAGAAGGCGCGGATTGCCTTGGCCCGAGCATGCTACAGCGACGCGAGTGTGTACCTCCTGGACTCGCCATTGTCCGCTGTGGACGCGATTGTTCAGAAAGAGATTTTCCACAAGTGTATGCTGGGGCTTCTCAAGAAGAAGACGATCATTCTCGTGACGCACAACCCCGAGATTATGGGTATATATTATGGACTAATCTTTTGTGCGTGTCACTTGAAAAAGTACAATAGAAGCTAGTTACTTTTACATATTCGACTGATCACTCGCGTCTTTTCGTGCGCAGTGGACGCTTCAGTCACACTTTTAGCGTACCCTGGGTTCGCAGGGCTGAAGCGACGCACCATCAAGCGTCAACGCCCGCCGAAGGCGGGTCATGCTGACTACCGAGCGAAGCGAGGTGTTCCCCCTCCGGGGGAGGTAGAGGGGGGGTCTAGGGATTTGTGCACTCGAAGTAAGGGGGTTTAGGGATCAGGGTGTAGTTATCAGATCAGGAACGCCATGACTGGCTAGAACGCCTTCATGATTTAAGGGCTGTGTGCGAAGCACGCGGACTTAAACCCAGGCAAAGTCTAATGTAGAACGTAACCTGTGGTTTATGGACCGTGAGCGGAGCACGCGGGCATAAATACATGCCTACACACGTTGCAGGAGAAAATCAATGCAACGGTGGCTACTTGAAAATGGGCATCCGTCGGCAACAGCCGAAGAGCGGGTTTTCGGAGCGCGAGGAATGAGGTCCACATCAAGAACACCGCTCGGATGGGAGGAAGGCCTCTGCACCAACCGCCGCCTGTGGTCACTTACAACCAACGAGTCCGAACAAGCTAGAAGGCCATCCGCCGCTACATCCGGCCTCAATCGTAACGTAGAAGTAGTCATTCTTCGATTTACTTAGCCGAAAACACCCACCACGCCACACCCGCAGCACGAGCTCAAACACTCGAGGGATTGAGCCAATAACCAAAAACCTCAGCTTGCTATCTTCATCCCCAAGCAACATGACACAGTGCTGAAGGAAATGCATATATGTGTCTGTTTTACATTGTCACTTGTCGCTTTTGCGTCTGCCCATACGGGCGGAACGTTTCGCACAGACGCTTCAGGATGACGAACCTCCTGCTGTCCAGACTCGTGAGTACCAGTGGCCCAAATAGTTGCTTTTGAGACCACGGACAGGGACCGAGGCAGTTCACATGGCACAGTGGCAGGAGAAACCAAAGATATGGCGAATGCGGGACTGGATCGACCTAAACCCGTGTTTGAAGAAGTGAAGTCATCCGAGGAGATCAGTTCATACGGCCAAGGCGACGCCGCAGTCGAAGATGGTGGACCGAATCCAGACCTCTCGGATCGTGTTTCAGGAGATGAAGGAACGGACGTTCGAGTTCCGGAATGCGGAGAGTGTGAATCTCGTAGTCCGGAGAAATACGAGTCGAGAGTGCTTGTGTCTCAGTGTGAAGTAGTTCAGGAAGGCGAAGACCTCGAGTTTTCTGCATTGGTCGCGGCAGTCGAAAAACGCGAACTGGAATATGCTCGGTGTATGCGATTTAATTCAGAAGAGCTGGACCTGGAACCAGCCGTGTACCTTCACAAAGGCAGTGAACTCATGGCACAGCCGAAATACCAATTGGTCCTGTTACCAGAGCTGCCCGATCATAGCCCCGAGGGCGACATCGTCAAGGCAGATGTGGGTGAGCCCGGTCAAATTACCGGCTAGCTAGTCGAGTATGAATAAGTGACTTGTTACACTATCATTTTATGAAAGTAGCAAGTTACAAATGCACAAGTGACAAGTTTAAAAACCCCACCCCGAGATTATCGAGTGGCCACATGGCATGAGTTACTGGATTTGATCGGAAACCAGGTTGAGTTTAGACCAATCCAGAGCAACGGCTGCTGGTTCAAATTAATAATAAGAGGTGACATACAAAGAGCAACTCAACAACCTACTGTTAACCCTTTCGCGAGCCACTCAGCTAAACTATAGTATACAAATCGAAGTCAATATTTATTAAAGGAGGCATCCTAATACCTTTATGGTATGTGATGGGCAGCCTTCAAATCTTCCATTTAGGATTTGTAGTTACTTTTATGAAAAATGCCGTGCTTCTGTACTTTTCTGTTACGACTATGAAAAAATTTGCGTGACTCTGTGCTTGAAGTCGCTTAAAGGAGGCATTTTCCTTCCTTTAATGTGGTTACATACTGGTACTTCACTTGAAGAACGGTTAAAGGAAGCAAAATGCCTCCTTTCAAGGGTTAAGAGTCTTAATCGGATTGCCTCAGGCAATCCGAAATCTGATTGGGTCGATTTAACAAGTCTTATTAATAACTTAAGACTGTATAATTATATACCTGGTAAGTTTGATAAATTACATGGATGCTACCTGTGTCGTGCACCCTCAGCCTAGGCGCGAGCCAGATGAGGTCGCCGTGTTGCTCGAAGGTGCGCGACCGAAACATCGTTCACGGGATGGTTTCTGGTTCTAAGCGCTGCGAGTTCCCCGTAACGCGCTCGGCTTCTATGAAAGGGTGAGTGACAGATGAGTTTGTCTATCTATTCACTGGCGATATGGTTTTACTTTCCGACTTGCGCTACCCTGCGGAGATCGACGATGGACAATAACCCCCCCCACAACCGCGAAGAATCGGTCAGGAGTTACACTCCCATACCGTTCAGGAGTTTATGAGCGTAGTAACAATATTATATGAAGACTTCATGGATGTTATTGAATATGAACCAACGTTTGAGATGAAAGGAAGTCTACCAACGGGTAAAATCACGTGCGCCGATACTTTTATCGGAACCTTTAGATGATGAATTAGATGATATGATTGTACTATCAACGATGTTTTTGTAAATAATAATACTTATAATAGTACATACTTACTTATATACTAGGTTGCCAGCAATGGGCAGATGGTGCGGCTGCGAAGCAGGCGCGCCAGATGCTTCTCTCGGTCGCTATCTCAGCTCCCGCGAAGCCCTATTATGGATGCGGCACTGCGTATTTTCGTTACGTCGTATCGTGCTCAAATTGCTGAGCTTCTTCGTGCGAAACGCGACTTTGCTTACGAGTTTTAAGTATTCCTCATCAGTCAATACACAGATTGACACCAAAAAAGCACTGGTCCTACCGCACCTTCAAAGCCACGAAGCACGCGAGCATCAAGTGCCGACTTGCGTCAGTATCCCGGCCGCATGGGCGACGTGACGTCGTGTGAGGGACGAAACTGCCGAAAGAAAGGGTTTCTCTCGGGTAGAAAGAGGGGCTCACACTACCAGAAGAAGGAGGATCCCGACGGTCTTGGAAGTTCATGCTGAAGAACCTGCTGGATGGCTGCAACACACGAGGCATCAACTGTCCCGGACAGTGCGTCGTGCTGGTCGACGGCGACTTCGCCAAGCTGCATGACGAGGATGTGTTCTAGACGCTCGTCTTCCCGGGCATCCCCACGGAGTAGCTCGTGCACGTGCCTAAGGACCTGTGGTACTGTACGAGCCTGCAGGCAGTGGCCATCGAGTGGGCATATCACGTACGTGACCAAGTCGGGCGTGCGGTTGTGAGTGTATGTGGACACCCGAGTAAGGTGCAGAATCACAAGTCGTCGCGCGGAGACACGTGAATGCTCGTTATGAGCGATGAGTTCAACGGGAAGAGCCGCAGCTTCGACGCCGGCTAGGACCATTTCTGGACGGCCATCGATAAGCCCGACGGCGTGAACGACGCGCTTGACATCTACTACCCCAACATGACGGACACGGCCTGCGACGACGACGGCAACTGCTACTTTTACTACGAGGCGGACATCCACAAGACCCACCGACACTATCTTCGACTCGCAGAACGAGCGCATCAGCGCGTGAGATGACAACCACGGCTCGAAGCAGCCTACACAGTGGGGACAGTCGTCGACAGAAGGTACGGATGGGTAGCTTTAGAGTAAATTGATTCACTCGTTTACACTCTTAAACTTTGTCTGTGTGCAGCATGCAAATTTAGGTCATTGGTCCAGTAGCAGGCTTGACCGCTTGTCGTGCCCTGGTTGATGGCACTTGCTACAGCGTCGTTTATTTAACGATGCAGCCTCCACGATCTCGTGCGCCGATGACGGTCGCTTTGTTTTGCTATGGTGATTGGCTCTACCAGCAACATCTCGCGAAGTCGATGCCGGGTGTCGGCCTCGAAGCCTCTCAACTCGAAAGGGCTCCAGTACTCAGTGGATGTCAGCATCTCCATCGATCCTCTCTTTGTACCAGTGCCGATCGAATTCTACCGTGCTCAACTGCGACTTCGTTTCGATATGTACGATGATCTCGTGGGCACAAGGTAAACCCATTACGGTGCGTTGGTATCGGATGCATGGTGGACATTGAGGAGGGTGCACTGCTTTAACATACTGGTTGTGCACGATCTTTAGAGCGTAGTGCGTGATACCTCGAAGAACTACATATAACAGAGTCGGCAGCGTCAGGACTTTAATCCTTTCGAGTTTGAGGCCTCGAGTCAGGCGAAAAGAACAGACACAACACACGATTCGAATAATCTTGCAAGCTGTCTGATACCACATGTGCATGTTTCAGCTTGTCATGCAAAGCCTCAATAGGCGTTAGCCCATTTTTGGCGATTGCTTTCTGTATTTCGCGATGACGTTGTCGACATCCTTGTACACGACCCAAGCGTATCGGTTGCGCAGCTCGGCCCATATAGTGCTCGGCTCG
The DNA here is from genome assembly GCA_030463285.1 of Phytophthora europaea. Taxonomy (NCBI): domain Eukaryota; phylum Oomycota; class Peronosporomycetes; order Peronosporales; family Peronosporaceae; genus Phytophthora; species Phytophthora europaea. Next base: position 25,079 of record JAHQIV010000149.1, on the reverse strand, counting down.
GTGCCAGAGTTACACTGCTAAATCATATGCGAAGCAACGTTGTGCTTCGGCATCAAAAAGCGCCGTGCGGAAGGTAAAGCCAAAATCTCATTCTCCGACAAGCAATGGTGTCCCGAATGCGATTCGTAGCAGGTTATTAAATACCACAAATCATCACCGACATTAGCTAGCTTTATACTGTACTGACAGTCTGTCGTTTATGTCCGAAGAGATCTCCTACCCTCTAGTGGTGTCCACCCTCCCGCTTTGTGACTTCGCTTGGCTCCACCCTGGGAGCCAGTTAGTGTGACCGTGTAAGGTGTTGAGCGGTCCACTACTAGCGCAACCCCGTTTTGCACTGCGTATTCCTCCAGCTGTTGCTTAGCCTTCTCCAACGTTGCTGCCACTACATGGGGCCGGGCTTGTAGGGACACCAGTCTGCCGGAACAAGGTTGTTCATCTTGTGCGTGGTGAAGCCAGAGTGGGCCTAGTGCTAGTCTCGCTTCAACACCCACCAAAAATAACAAGAATTGGTAATTACGAGGACGAGCTCGTAAATAGTGTGCCCTTGACTTATCGTAGAGTGCCCTTAGGGACCCCCTTAAAAATGCATTTGAAAACGCCGCAGTGATGCCTTTTGCTCGTGTAAAGTACCTGGTACATACCCTGATAGATCTCATTCGACTCCCGCTTCATTAGAATATGCATGATGTGTTGGTTTGAATCAGACATACAGAAACCGTGAAGTCTGTCCACGTCAGTTTTAATGTTCGATAGCTATCGAGGCGAACAGTACAATAACGTGTACGCGCATACGGCCATCTGGACAGCTCACACACTAAATATGGTCCAAATTCCGGTCATCACGCTTGTGAAGGCATTCCGAAAAAAAAAAGACACGATATTATTATATTATTGCATTGTGCTTTGCAGATATTTTGCCGTCGACCCAGTCGTGACTCTAAAATAGATTTTTACCCACAGCTCTACAGCTATTATTGGGCAAGCCAGCTTCAATTATCCTGATAAAAGCCCACCTAGCAATAAGCACCATTACGTTACATGGGGTTTTCCTGGCGTCCTTATATTCCGAAACACACAGACCAAGCCAAGCACGGAGGTAAGGCGTCTTGCCTTGAGAGAGATATCCGCATGCTCTTCTAACCAACATTTGCTTCTTGCACTTCAATGTTCGGTTAGCTCGTGTTGAAAAGGTGGCGAAGCCTGGTTGCTGTTACCGGTATCTAAATCCATCGCGGGAGCCCCTCCCCTGTATGCGGTAATTAGTACGCTATACTGTACCAGCTTGTTGTCTGGACTAATGTTGCTGTGTGTATACCATGAGGTTGCGATAACCAGTACAACCAGAGCCAAGAGGTACCTCAAGGAACGTGTTATACATGTAGTCTTCCGGTATATGCAGTGCTTAGTACTGCTGTTCGGCGCGTTACCGAGTCCTCGTTCCAACTACAATGCTACTGGTCACGATATTGACTTTACATTCTATGTTTTGCATTTGTGCAGGTGCTACAAGTTTGTGAAAGCCAGCGAGGTGCACGCAAACACACATACGTAACATTTCGAATCGGTAAGGTACCTTTGTGAAAGCTCGCGGTTACGATTTAACAAAGATTTTTATGAGGGTTGATAATTATTGTATTTATTATACTAGGTAGTCAAGCGCAGCGTTATAAACTGAAAATGGCGTGGTGTAGTGCTGACTGTATTGCTGTTGGTGATATATGAAGGATGAGGATCTCACTGATTTGGTTTTGCTCAATGTTATAGATTAGGTAATGCCAGCAGCCTATGATATCCCTGGTGACACCAAACTTAACGGGGTCTTACTTGCTTGTAAGGGCCAAATTGAAAACCATCCCAGAGGTGGACGAAAGAAGACGTTTTTGTTCACGTTAGAAGATGGGTTTGCTTTCCTTCGCGCCAAACTGATGGGATACTTGGCGAAGGACCCATTTTCTGGGTTCCTGTTAGTCGACGAGCGGGTGCACTTCAGGGCAAGTAAAGGAACAGCACAGAGTCAGTTCTGCGTGATGACCGCAGATAACTTTGCGGCGTTACTCGTGCGTGCGAAAATCTCGAAGCGAAGGTTTCCCAATACATCGCTTCGAGATTTTTTTTTATTGCAAAGCGCGACCTTAAGCTGCTCCAACGCTCCACCGAGCAACTGCTGCTCGGATTCGGGCTGCTACAAGAGAGGTGGAACGTTCCCAAGAGGAGAGTAGCAACGTTTTTGGACCCATCGCGTTCAACCACGTCGTCACTACTCACGCAAAACAACTTGATAAAACTGATTTCACTATCCCAGACGACAATACAACCCGTCAAGCCAATGCACTTGATGCTGCATCTGCTCAATTAGCGACAGAGACCCCCAGGGACCAGCAACGACAGGCGGCATCGATTCGCCTGGAGCTCAACGGTACGTGAAACAGTTTTAGTGTCGATGTTGAGAGCTTAAGATTCGCTCTAGGGCTACCAGAACATGACATTTTCACGCAAGGGATCTATCATGGGTTTGTTCCTGTGGACGCTCCATTGCAGGATCTAAACGACGACAACCACATGCAACCTGAAGACGCGGTAGCACAGAACGATGACTCTCATCGACAAGAAGCCACTGGTGTACACAATGATGATTAGTAAATACAATAGCGTATCTTGATAAAACCATCATCAATACGAATCGGAAATCATTTACTACAGCGGCAATCTCGTATGTTGCATATACTAAAAAAGATTATATATTGGTTTTGCTTAAGTACTAAGAGAATCGAAAGGTCCATTACGAAATGCCGTAGAATCGTAGCCGCAATGTCCGTACACGTCTGAAAGACCCCTTGAATCTTGCCTCGTGCACAACTTCATCGCCACAGCTAAAACGTCGTCCGGGTACAAGGGAAATACCAGATTTGCATGTCGTTGTATCCACTTATTGAGCGAACCGAAGCACAGCTCAATTGGGTTGGGTTCCGAGCAGTAAGGCGGGAGAACGAGCGCCCGTTCGATGTACAACCATTTCCAACTCCTTGTACATATGAAGTTTGGCATTATCAAGGATAACAACTGAGTTTGGGAGTGGCCAAGGATTAAGCTGCGGTACGACGTTCATAACAAAAACGCGGTGAAATGATGTTCTTGCAAACGTTCCTTCCGTTGTTTCCCAAGCCACAAAACCACTGTGATCGACAGCCGCAAAAATGGAGCGACGTTTGCCCCGCAAAAATGGTAACTTCATCACGCATTTGGTATTCCGAGCGGACCAGCCATACCGCCGGTAAGCATGGCGGCCATCCTTTGAAGTCTCATCGATGAAAATGAGTTGTTCAGGATAAGAGTAAATAGCTTGCAGTTTGGCCTTGTAGTTAGCAATCTGCAAATAGGCAACACGGTCAGAAACGCCCAGACTAGCAAAATTAACAGTGTGATGATTATACTTCAAGGGGGACACTTTCTCGAGCAGCACGTGTGATAACCTTTCGCGTGAGCCCCAAATCAGCATTAAGAGCACGGCAAAAAAAATATGAGACCGAAAGATTTGTGGCCTCGGCGTGCGTTTCCCGTAAAAACGCTTGTAGCTCTTCTAGATAGAATGTCGGGTGGCTTTTACATAGCGTTCAACGACTCGCAGGACATCCGGTGGCCACCGTGCCGTTTTTGAAGGTGGTTTGTCGTCTTCTACGACGACTTTCTCCAGAAACGAGCGATACCAGCGGAATAGTGTCCGTGGCTTCGGTCCAAATATGTCACTGATAAACTCAACATCTAGCCCGTAGACGTGTATGAGGGAAATATCCCGCCATCGATAGTCTGCTGCGTAGGTCATTCCGCCAGCAGATGCCCGCCGGAAAGCTATTCGATAATGAGAAGGGTAAGGCGATGGCATGTGCCATATGAGCACTAAAACTGTGGCGGGAGAGACGAAAGGTCTGAAATGCATTGTTACTACTGCATTTCCGAGCTCCCAGATGCTAATTCAGCCTTGTAACACTAAAACGAGTTATATCTTGCTGTAGTGGATGACCTATAATAGAGTTTTGGTTATGCTTGTAAATCATAAAAATCAGTTGGCCAGCAAAACAGAGCTATAAAATTGAGAGATAGTGCCCCCTTTTGCCAAAATATCTACAAAGCACAATATATTGTGCCTTTCAGGCCTTTTGGCGGATCGGACTTTAAAAACTGATTTTTCCATTGTAGGGGCTATGTGTAACCTACCGAGATGTTGCTCAAAATCGACAAGTCATGATCAGTTTTAATTAAATTGGCCAATCAGAATGCTCGAGTGTGCAGTCCGAGATCGGACTTTTATCCCACTAAAACCTGGCTTTGAGCAACTCAATGTCTGAATGGCTGGAGCCCGGCATTCAGAGATTTCGTCAAGAGCGAGTTTAAGATGACCTACTCAACTGACATGCGTTGGAGAGGCATCGTGCTCATCTACGTCTACTCGAATGACACGGCCACTGTAGCTAGCGTGCTAGGCTTCTCTGAACGTAGTCTAAATCGTTGGTACAAGTAGTTTCGCACAACTGGTAATGATCTAAAGGCTGAGGTCCGTGCGAAGACGTCACGATGGCCCCCTGACGTTTGTGCATTCGTGGAACACTATGTCAAGGAACATCCATGGTTCTACTTCGATGGACTCCGCTACGGGATACGTTCGCGCTACAAGGACTTTATCTGCGTTCCTGACTCTACAATATGCCGCACTCTAAGTATCGACCTGAAACTAACGCAAAAGTGCTCACCAAGCGTGCAAGAGAGAGCGTGCTGCGCGAAAGACGGGAGTAGGTCGGCTTTCGCGCAGCACGCTCTCCATTTTACAGTGGACCCGACCAGCTCGTCTTCATCGACGAGACTTCAAAGGACGGCAGGTAAGTTTGACGATGTCAATGATGTCACTGCAGGTCTAACTTAAACTGTTGTCGATATTGTTGTTTCGTAGATCTGTACTACGTCGGTATGGCTGGTCTGCCAGAAACACCTCTGCCCATGTAATCCACCCTTTCAGTCGCGGCAAGAGGGTCTCAATTCTGGCTGCGATGGACGTCCAAGGATTTTTTGCGTGGGGTAACGTAGAGGGGACTTTACCCGTGCTAGTTTTCATGAAGTTTCAAGACTAAAATCCTATCGTTTCTCAACCTGTGGCCGCTACCTCGATCGATCGTGGTGCTGGACAACGCCAAGATCCACATGTACAAGGAATTCCAGGAGATGATTCATGAAACAGGAGCATTGCTGTTTTTTTCTACCTCCTACCCCTCCCGATCTAAATCGGATTGAGGTCGGTACTCACTGCTCAAGCGCTGAATTCATCGCCACGCTAACATGGCGTTTAGCGAAGACCCACTTGCAGTGGTAACCGTTGTCATGTACGCGTGCACTCGCTAGAAAGAAGAGTTAGGAGAGCAGACACTGCGGTTACAACCCAAACGCTTTGCCAATTAAAGAAATTTAGATGCAAAGTGGTTCTCTTAACTTTCGTTTGGTTCTTAGGCATTGAGATGATCCGTGTCTTCCATGTTGACTGTAGGCGCTGGAGTGGCTACGTTTGTGGGAGCGCGGAATGAGAACGCAAGCTGTAGCTGGGAAGACCAAGCGCCCCTCTGAGATCACCCTCGTTCACTTGCATCGCGACGGGAACGTCCTGGATCTCGATGCGCACGAAGTGAAGTGGTACTCTGCGTTCGCTAGCTGCTGCTCCGTGTTTTGAGATTCTTCCATCGCAGCCTGCTGGGTATCCACGTGCAGCAGCTACCGGAACGTAGTGTTGTCGGGCACGACGAGAGGAGCTCCTTCTGGGAGCCTTGCCTGCGTTACGGCCATGTAGGTCTGTGATGCAGGGCCCGCTGCGATTCCTTGCTCGCGCAAGACTTCTGCCACCCGTGGCATCTGCTCTTGAACGCTCGCAGCAGTTAGGCTTAGCAGTTGCCCTTCGAAGCGATGTCGCTTGTTCAGCGGGCTTTGGCACGTAGATGTAGAGTCCCAGTATGAAACCCGGCCAACTGGCCGAGCTCGAAGCTCAGGCTCGGCTGAACCGTGACTTCCACCACTGGGCGGGGAATCAGTTTGTGCCCTGCGCGGATGACTTGCGCGCTGTTGAGCATGGGCTTCAAGATCTCGCAGATCGAATGACTCGGCACTCGGGGAGTCATGGTGAGACCGTGGTAGGGCTCCGCTCCCAGATCGCAACACTTCGTGGCCAGCTTGAGCTGCTGGTGATGGTGCAACGAGGCGCTGCCCCACCACCGCCACAGGCGCAGTATTGGCCCCCATCGGCGCCAGCGCCTCCGCACTCACCGGGCTCGGGTCCCGGTACGGTTTGTTCAAGCCCACGTAAAACACGGGGTGCGTGTGCATCTTCTTGGGAAGGTTGAGCGTGTACGCAAGGCCCTTCTTTGCCACGACCTTGGAAGGTCTAATGAGGCGAGGACGCAGCTTCGTCTTGAAGACCGCAGAAACTGCATGTGCAGGTATGTTTTTCGCGTTTAATAAAACTAGGTCCCCGACCTCAAAGCTTTCCACATTACCTCTTCCTCTAGCATCAGCTTGTTCCTTTTGAACATCCTGGCTTTCAGCCATAGCGTCGCATATATGTCGTAAGACATTAAGTCGGACCGACAAGAAGTCGTCCAGTTCTTTACGAACGGCACGAGGGCTGACATCAGCAAGTCAAGCGGCTAACCCTCCCCCACCAAGCCCAGAGTCACTACGTGACGGTGTCAAAGGGACGCGGGGGTGAGTAAGGCCGTTCACGTAGAACGGCGTGAAGCCTGTCGAGGCATGCACGGCATTGTTCAAAGCGAACTCAACAAGGGGGAGCATGATGCTCCAACGCTTCGGCGTTTCCGCGCAACCACTGCGAAGAACGTCTTCGACGACGCGGTTCGCGCGCTCCATTTGACCATCGGGCTGGGGGTGATCCGCCGTGGACATGTCCAGTCGAGTGCCAAGCACCTGGAAGACGGACGTCCAGAACTTCCCAGTGAAGCGGGGGTCTCCATCCGAGACTATCGACTCGGGCAGCCCATGCTGCCGGAACACGCGGTCGATAAACAGCGTTGCTGTATCCGCGCCATCGATGGTATCCGGCACAGCCGCTAGATGAACCACCTTGTTCAAACGGTCGACGAAGACCACGACGCCGGTGTTACCTGCCGAATCCTTCAGTAAGCCAAACACAAAGTCCAAACTCATGACTGCCAGCACCCGGATGGGACAGGCAAACGCGCCAATGGCGCCGCCGAGTGAGGCGAAGGTTTAACCCGCTGACACGTCTCACATGTATTGACGTACGTCTTGACCCACTTATACAGCTTGGGCCACCAGTAGTGACGGCTCACGGAGCTATTGTCTTCTCCCGACCAACGTGACCGCTCACGGGAACATCGTGCGCCTCATAGTGGATACGATACTTCAGATCCTCATCGTGAGGGACAACAATGCGGGGTGTATCCTCGGAGCCCGTGCTGTAACACAGCATCTGTCCCTCAAGGGAGTAGCGATGCACCCTCGCGCGAAGTCGCGCCGATAACTTGATATCCGAGTCATTAAACTCAACGCTCCCCAGAGCCCGTAGGAACGCTACACAACCATCACCATGGGCATATGCCGCACGGATCATATCGGTGATCGACGAGGTCCCGCTCGTGACATGAGCGAGCTCGTAATCTGGCCTGCGCGATAGCGCATCGGCCAGGTCATTTTGCCGACCCGGCTTGTACTTCACCTCGAAGTTATACTCCGCGAAGAATGATAGCCAACGGGCCATCCTCTGTGAGAGATGAGGCGACTGTGTCGCCGTGCGTAGCGACGCATGATCGGTGTAGATCACAAATGGCTTAGAGTCGAGCAGGTGCACCCTGAACTTGACGAGAGCATACTTGATAATAGCTCTTTGTCATGAACAGGATAGTTCTTCTCGGCTGCTTTGAGCTTCCGAGATTCAAACGCAATCACGCGTTCACGCCCCTCGGCGTTGGCTTGCAGCAATGCACAGCCGATGGCGAAGACCGACGCGTCACACACGACGCTAAACGGACGATCAGGATCTGGCAACGCCAATATCGGTGCCTGGAGCAGGCTCTCCTTAATCGCTTCGAAAGCCTTCTGCTGCCCGGTGTCCCAACACCACTCAGCATTCTTCTTGAGAAGGGTGGACAGTGGCCTAGCCAACTCAGCGTAGTTTTCGCTGTACTTATGCAAGTAATTTGCCAGGCTCAACCACTTACGCAGGTCTTTCTGGTTCAAAGGAACCGGCCAGTTCACAATGGCCTTGACCTTAGCAGGATCGGCTTGGAGGCCACGCTTCCCGATAAAGCACCCCAAGAATGGGATCTCTTGTACGCCAAATACGCACTTGTCTGCATTGGCGTAGAGCTTGTTGGTGCGCATGAACTCGAGCAAAGCTCGTAAATGGTCGATATGGTTCTCCATGTCCAACTTCCCGTGCTCCGCACGGCTGTGGACAAAGATGTCATCGAAGTACGTCTGTGCGTACGCCCGGTGGGGTCGGAACAACTGAGTCACCAGACGATAAAACGTCGCCGGTGCGTTGGTCAACACCTGGGGCATCACCAACCATTCCCAGAGCATGCTGCTCGGAGTACTCACCGCAGTGAGCGGAATGTCACTCGCTCGCATGAGCAGCTGGTAATAGCCATTGATTAAGTCGAGAGCGCTGTACATCGTACATTCAACCATGTTGTTCTGGAGAACATCCTTGCGAGGGATCGGCGTCTGTGCCGGAATGGTGGCCGCATTCAGCTTATTAAAAGTATGCACGATGCGCCACTTGCCGTTCGACTTCCTGACGCAGAATGTCGGCGTGGAGTGCGGAGACTTGCTCTCACGCACTAGAACGGCCGCGTGCTTAGCCAGGAAGAAGGCGTCGACGACGTCACAGTGTTCCCTTGGAAGCGGCCACTGCCGCGTGACACAGTATTGGTTCCTGGAACCAGGTCAATCTCGTGACGAACACCACGATCCGGAGGTAGGCCCATGGGCGGGTTCTTTAAGACCACGTCTCCGAACTCAGCAATCAATGGATACAATGGATCCGAGGGGTCCTTCTTGAAGGCAGAGCCACTACGCGCATTAAGCGCCTGCTTGGTATCTTCCATAGTCGATAATCGCTTTTATTGAGATAGAGGATTTGTGCGTAATCGTACGTTAGAAAACCGCTTGCATCCACCGTGAGATAGAATGCAGGGTTGTAGATCGGTGATGTGAATATTGGTTGAGGATAACTAAAACCAGAACTCATAGTTTTTTTTTCTCTCGAGCTATACAGATCGAGTGACTAAAGACGCGATCATGAGCGGTATTCCAGATTTCGAAGCTTCACTCCCGAAAAAGTTTAAATCAGCATCTATGGGTGATATCCCTGCGCTTTATATCAAATCTCTATTTAGAATGGTTGTGCTTGGCCCCTCGTTCTCAAAATAACATATGTATGTTCATCATAAAGCATTCTCCTCACGTGTTTGCGCATCTAACAATTATTGCTCGCAATCCTCATCCAGAGCTCTATGAGTATCTACGCGATAAGCTGGATGAATTCATCACGTTTGCTGATCATGATGCTCCACCGAGAGTTGATCAAGTGCGTCATACTCCAATGAGCTCTAACAAGCCTGAGCTCGTGATCATTGACGATTACAGCAACGATAAGCTACTCCAGAAGAACCTGTTCTCACATTACTGTACCAGAGGCCGAGATTTCAAGCTATCAACCATCTTCTTGAGCCACAGCTACTTTGCCACGGATAAGATGATCTGATTGAATGCAGAGTATGTAGCGATCCTAAAGGCTAATTCGAAGCGTGATTTGCAGATGCTCTGAGCGCAGCCATCTTTGCCTTCATCTCAGCCGATCCTTTCGCTAATTTCTTACCCTTGGGTTTGGCTACTCCGACACCATAGCGACGACGGACTTCACCACGTAGGGACTTGATTAGATTTTCATGCTCAGGCTTCGTTGCCTTGGAGAGGAGGTATCGTTCACCAGCATCAGCCACATCTGTCAGAACTTCTCTTCGCTTAGTATAACGAAGAGCATTCTTCGCTGCCTTCTTTATATCCACCATTGCTACGCGACCACCCTCCTTATCGCTGTCAGAGCCATAAACTCCGATACCTGTTAGAGACTTGATCGCAGCTCTGGCTGGGGCAGCAGCTGTTGGTTGTCCAGCATAGGAGGCTAAAGCAGGAACGGCAGCATCTACAGCCTTGCTTAATCGACCTGAGTCCTTCTCGAACTTAAACCCCTTTTTGATACCTCCCCACACCTTGCTCCAAACTGAGGCTCCTTGGGCTATCTTGAAGCCCTTCTTCACTTCATGCTTAGTGATGTCGAGTCTAACACCACGTCCAGCTTTACGCGCCTTGAGCGCTTTCTCATAGCAGGGTGGATATGGATAATGGAGCCACTACACTTGAGTTCGTTGGAGGTTAGACTGAGCTTACCAGTCTTGAAAGCTTTTTTCAGCTTTGGAGCTGGTACGTTACTTGAAATAGTTAGTTCGCGATACATTATTGCTATATAGTTTCGAACATTATTTTTAATGAATAGTCAAATTCAGATCTTTGAATCTATTGAGTAGTTTCATCTTATGTTTTTGTTTGCAATATAGCCAGAGCATGCAAAATCGACCGCAGTAATCGCCATACGTACCTTGGAATTGCTTGGGGTTGTACTTACCGATTCTGTAGTTTGGTGGAGCTGCCTTGCCCATGCTATCAAAGTACTCCCCATCATGGACAGCCGTCCAGTGTCCTACATCGAGATTAGGTGGTCTAAGTAGAATTAGGCATGTACCTTTCTTCGGGAGTGGCTTTTTATCTCACTCGACCCACAGGTGCACATTTAATCGCTCTGCAAGTTCAATGAGGTCATGGTCGCTGGAAATTGGCTTGATGAGGGTATTCGTAATAATTTGATTTCTAGAAACTATATTAGAATCCATATAGATTCAACGATGAGTGAAACTTAGCGATCCGACCAATATTTGTACCAGAGCTTGCTGAAGAGCGACCCGGAGATCAAGGTATCTTCCAGCAAGCATACACCTTTTGTTATCGATCTTAATCAGGGATGGTACCTGAATGGTGTTATCACTATCGATGATATGGCTCAGCTTAATGGTTCTGAAGGTTTTGCAAGCCTCCGTGATGCATGCATCATGCTTCCATATAAGGTCTCGATGAAGAATGGTGGCACGGCTCAAACTGCTGCTGCTAATCGTCTCTGCACTACCCTAAAGTGTGGCAATTGGAATGTTATCGATAGCCTTTCCCTTGAACTCAATGGTAAGACTATCGTCTCTATGGCTTATTACAAGCTGTTCTGGAATAACGTTCGCGCTCAGACCGGATACTCGACTCAGTATGTAGAAAGCATGGAGCTGAGTCGTTCCTGTATCCGCATGCTGCTCAGTCAGTACTTTACAACTCTGCTGTAGCTGCATCCGGTGATGCATACACTAACAATACCGCATTTACGAGCACGCTCGGTGTATAGTCTCAAGGTGGAGCTAAGAATATGTCGCTAACATCAACCACCCTTGCTTCGGGTAATACTTGCCCGATCATGATCGCAAGTGCTGCGAGTGGTAATCCTATGGCTGGTGTTCTTGCTGGTTCAGCTGACTTCAGTGTTTCCTGGGGTGCGGTCGTCAATGCTCTTGAACATACTGTTGATGGTAGGTACATGCCTTTCACCACGGCTCGCCTATATGTCCCCTTCTAACATCTCGAGAACCCTCAGGCTATCATTTCCAAGCCAGTCAAGAAGGTCCGCTACAATGACTGTTATGCTCAGTGGTTCAATCAGCGCGCTGGCACTGGTAAGTCGTTGACTCAGCTAAATGCTTCCTTTGACCTACAGCTATCAGCTAGCGTTAAGAATGCCAAGTATATTATAGTACTACCGTTCGCTGAGCAGACTAACAACTTTGTTAGCGCTATTGTACAGCAATTTCAGTCTCCGTTCGATAGTGCTCCTTGGACTGTACAGCCCGGTTCGACGATTCGAACCTTTAATGTTAGAATTGGTTCGACGGAGGTGTTTGGTATTAGTCATGACTATGACTTCCATCACTTCACTAATGAGATTGCTAAGATTGGAGCTATTAATGGTGATCTTACTCCTGAACTTACCAACGGACTGCTTGATTACCAGACGTGGTCTCTATCTAACCGCATGCTAATCGCTGATGTCAGTCGTTTGACTGAACGTGATGTACCACAGTCGATTCAGATCCAGGGTACGAATGCTGGCTGCCAACGGGTAAATATCCTTGTTTTGGTTATTACCGAGCAAGAGCTATCCTACGACCGTCTAACCGGTGAGGTGCTTGATTGTACTACTTCTTAAGTTTTGAATAAAAAAACATTATTTTTTTAGTTCAGTTCCTTTAGTAGCTTGGGGCACTTCTCAATTACGCATTCACTCTTTCGAAGCCAATCGATATAACTGGAATCAATTCGACTGATTTGCTTGAGAGACTTACCACGATATTTCCCCCAGGTCATCAAATACGAGTTGTCATCATTTAGGTATTTCGAGTGGAGGAAAAACTTCATATCCTCACTGATATTGAGACTTGGTTGGTTGTGAATCCATCGGCAGTATCCGGGATCTGTCTCGAATACTTCTTCAATGGACTTGCCCATGTATTTACCAAAAGTTAGTGGGATCGACATGTTATCAGGTTGGTGTATCTATATACATAGCCCCTTATTTTTTTTTGGAGAAAAAATAAATTAAAAATAATTTTAGAGTTTAGCATGCATATTCAATCGATAGTATAACATAGCGCGTTTTGTATCTATTAATGTTTTACAATTCCAAGCCAGTGTTCTCTATTATTCGAAGTCGATTGAAATTCGTAATGCATTTCATTTAATAGCCACACTTTTTCGGTGATAAAGATTTCATCAGGTGTGGTCAAATGGTTTAAATGACGCGTCAGGTAATTTCCAATAGTACGCACTTGTTCCCAGGCCAAACTCATCGTTATTATGGTCGGTTGGTTGGATCGGTTGATCGTATATATGTTGTTATTATACTTTATATATTCTTATATCAGGATCATTTTACTTTCTATAGCAAATGTATTGCTTTCCATCAGAGTCATTAGATTATATCAGAAGTAGCGCTTATAAGTAAAGGACTTTCTTTTGCATCAGGGTGGTGGAGAGGTGGTTTAGACGAAATCGTTCCTTGGGTTATTTGACTGGAGATGGGGAGTTTGGGTGGATGTTTGGGTGAAAAAAAGTTTTTCATGAACTATACCCAGTATATACTACTATCCTGTATGCACCTCCGTCGGACGAAGACGAAGCAACTAGCTAGAGTGAGCGCTGTATGTTTATTTTTTCTCGTAGCGTACGTTATCGTGCTTAGTCACGTTTTTGCACCGGTACTAAATTGTGCTACTTGTGTTCACCTGCATAGATATCAGTTCTTTGTGTGGGTCCTGTCGAAACCACAGTGGACTGAGGCTGCTTCAACCCTTGCTGTATTTTGACCGTAGGCACGCACAGGCTGTGTGGTGCAGCGATTAATGCTCGTTGGGATGAGCTACTGCTCATGACCGACGGGTGCCCCGACGAAAACGAAGGGTGTCTAGCGATGCGGAGATGTCTCGACGACTCCAACACTGCGCACGGTACCAGTAGCTTGTCCGGATGTTCCAGCCGCAGTACACAGTGCGTAGATACCGATACGCAAAGCGCACTCGAAGTTGTGCCTCTTGTGCTCGCCCGGTCTAACCATTTCCAAACCTCTGTCTAATCGGACACCTGTACTCGGGATTCCGCTTCTTGCACTCGGGATCAGTCCGCTTCCACATAGTGTACGTCTTGAAAAGGGCTTACAGGGTGCAAATGTTTACGCGTACTTCTAGTTTGCTATAAGCTTATGACGATACTCGATGCAAACACAGAACCCGTTGATAGGCTGATCAAACCAGACGAAGCGTCCATGCTGCACATGCCCACGCCGCTCGAACCAGCATGTATTAAGACCTTGTCGCCCGCAGCCGTGTCGCCATTGCCCTAGTTTAGCTGGGTGTCGCCTCCTCTGTCGCCAGTCGCAACCACAAAGCGATCTTTCCTTGCTGTTGACGGTCTTTACTACGCGCTCCGACCGATGATCAATACCTGCTACAGCATTCCGCTGCGCTAACCAAGGTGGACGCAACCTACCGACCCCCCGAGCAGCGCGCAGACCACAAGTACTGGACCAACGTCGCCGATCACAAGGTAATCCGCACCTCATTACTGCCCGCGCTAATCGCATTCATGCTCCTCGTCGGCAGCATCTCGTGCTCGACCTTTTGGCACAACATGTTCGACGAGCTGCACCATGAGCTGGACGTGAAGGGGTTAAGTGCGGTTTCGTATCGAATTTTACCTTTAAACACGTTGCGGTTTCGTATCAAATTAGTCCTTAAAACATGTTGCACTTGGAAACCAGTTCACGTCCAGCTCATGGTATCTGTATCCACGAACTTCTGCAGTTAGACCCGGCCAATATCCATCATCAGTATCGGCGGATACTGATGATGCATATTGGCTCGACCCTTTCCTTTTGCTATTTGCCCTTGTTTTTGCTTTCATTCTGCTACGGTTGCTGTGAGTTATCCCAAGGCGAACCAATCTGCGCAGGCTTCGTTTCTTCCTCACCAGCAATTCGCTCACCAAGAGCTGACTCCGCCCGCAGTGCGTTCATCACTCGGGCAGCGGTCGGAACGGGTCACACGACTCCACCGTCACGAACGACGCAGTGCTTCGAAATCTCCCTTACGATGTCGCGCTGTGTCCATGATACATTACTGAGAAGTGTCTCCGCAAAATTGGCATCCGTCACTTGCTTGCCATAGTGTAGGAGCTGTCGACGCAAACTCTCCATCTCCTAAATCATTGATCCATAGTTTTATCAGGAGTGTCCTACTTAGAGATGAATTCGTCCGCAGTAGGCACACCATGCATGATGGCTTCATAAGCGCCCATATCTCGCGCAGAAAAACCAATCACTCCCTGAGGATCAGTGAGAACCATCCACCACTGCTGGTGAGCTATGGAATATGGAAATAGGCAGTTTAGTAATTCCGTCGATGGATCAAATACATGGAGCCTGGAGCTTCCATCAAAAAGAATTTACATGTAGGTAGAAGCGTATCATGCTCACCGATTAAACGGGCCCCCGCTAGCTTCAAGCTTCAAACCCTTTACTCCTTCCAGTTCTCAGACAGAAAAACGAGGTCTCGGACCGTGGTACCTTAGCGAGCGTCGCTTTACGGTGATGATGTTTCCGCTAGTGACAGAAAATCCTGGCATATTCTAAGGTAGCGATCCAGCCGCTCGCACTGGTAGTGCATGGTTATTTTTACGAAGTAGTGCGAGTGAAAATAGCTTTTCAGGAGCAGGAGAAGGAAACTAACGCAGGTCAGGTCGTAGGGAGCAGCGTTAGTTACAGATCTGCTCGTTAGAGAGCATCGTTTAAGGCCCTCCTGTCTCCCGTCGTTCCTCCGCTCTCCAGTCCGGAAACATGACAAGACTCACGTCCCGCTCTTACCTGCACCTCATGCCTGAAGAGGCCGGTGGAGACTTCCTGTCTCCGTTCTTCGCGCGTGTCGTCTCTATCGAGCGAGATACTATGAGATTCCGTGGCCTTGAGGGCGGGGAAGGGACTGTGTCGCGAAGCGTTGCGTCTAGCCGGGCAGTCTCCGCTGCGATGGTTAACAAGGTCGGACATGTGTCACCTTGCCGCCAGCCCGTGCTAGTGTCAACTTCAACCCAATTCCTTCACGGCCAAGTAACCCGCCTGAACGTCGATGGTGTCACGGTGGAGTCCGACGGGACCGAAGCTGAGGTATCCTTCGATAACGTCAAGGAAGTCGCCCCGGTGGTCGCCTTACTCCTTCAGCAGGTGGTCTTCGAAAACAGTATGTGGAGCTCCGGCGAAGTCAGCGAGATTCACGCAACTATACTAGACCGAGTTCTTGGGCCTGGAGGTTGCACGGCTACCAGAGACGTCAGTGGCATTCTGGACGGGTTAATTGCGGGAGAATGTTTTCCGGAGGGGCAGTCGGACTGCGCCTGGATTGACCCAGAATCGGGTCAAAACACACGATTCTCGCTTCAACATGCCGTTGACTTTGCTTACTATATCGACGGCAAAGTTGAGAGAGGACACGAAATGGTTGGAAGCTCTTTTTGCGTGCCGCCGCCTGACGATGGCATCGATACCAGAGAAAACCAAGGCAGTGATGTCCGTGAAGGCCCCCTGGTTACTGATGACGAATGCCAAATATTTGATCCCTTTGCAGATGATGACGTTCAGCTCGCTGACGAATCTACGCAAGCTACAGCACGTCCACTCTCACGTAGAACAGCTTCCACAAAACGAAGTTGCGTGACGGCTATGCTAGAAGAAGACGTCGGGCCTGCATTTCAGCGCCCCCGACTTGTGGAGTCAAGTCCCGATGTAGACAAGGACGCCTTTATTGTCGATCGCTTAAAGGCCGATCCAGTATTGCTCAACCGGTTCCTTCAAATTTGCGAGACCTCAACTACTAGGATCGCTCGGCCAGCTCCAGATGTCACAAATCCACCGTTGGACGCATCGCCGGCCACCAAGTCTTCTAAACCAGCGGACGTCAAGACAAAGTACGCCTTCGCACCTTCGCAAGAGCGCCGAGTTGTGCATGAAAAACTGACAGCGGAGCGGCATAAAGGTAAGGACCCTGCGGTATACGTTACTAGCCGTGTTATGCAAGTCGTTACCAGGGATGTTGACTCGGGCATTTGACTGGGGTTTTGGCATTGAGGGCCTATCGATCACTCATTTCAAATTCAAGGACCGGAAACAGCGAATGCAGTGGATAAACTCCGGTGGTGCCAACTTTGAAAACTTCTCAGCCACAGCTGACTTTGAACCTGCCCCCCGCGTCACTACCATTCTGGAAGTCGTAGAGGCTGCACGTGTGTTCAGCACGTTTGCCCGTGAGTTTTGTGTGTCGTCGGCGGTAGTGCTCATAGGCGCAATCATTGCGTTCATCGAGGCGAAGGTGTCCGAATGCGGTGGGACCCAGACGATGTGATGGAATTCGTGTACTGGGTTAACGACGTTCTCGAAAATTTTCGGTCGGCGATAACAGGTTGCTCCCACATCGAGCCATCCCAAGTTCGTCAGAGATGCCGCCTCGAGGATCATCTCTTTCGCGAAATCCGACAACATATTCACGAACGACGTGTGCAAGAGCTCGAACAAAAAGCGGCTACACCACCACTACTTCAAGCAACTACTCGCAATTCAATCCAATCGCTGAACTATTCTCCAGCCTCACGCACTCGAGGAAACAGGAAGGGACATGGACCTATTCCACCGAAGGTCCTCCAGCGCTTGCCCAAGTACCACGATGCAAAATCGGGAGCTACTCGGCCGTTGTGCATGCGATTTCTGTCGGTGTCAGGATGCCAGTCCGAAGACCTTGGCGAGGGACACGACGGTAGAGCTCACTTTGTGCCAAAAACACTCGATGCTCTTGTCAAGGCAGAAATTGAGAAGCGATTCGGAGGTCTGAAGCCGCAGTACAAGGAACTTTGACTCGCCACAGGTAGATCAACAGCGCGTCTACTTGTGAACGAACCAAAAGCGCTGCTACATGTCATACCTATCGATTTGCGTCAACAAAAAGGAGTTCACGGGAGTCACAAAACAAACCGAGTGTCCGAGTCCATACGCGGCGGACACATCAGCTCGTACGTGTCATCAATCAACAAAATTAACCAAAACATTCGTGCGTCAAAGCCCAATTCTACCCCGAGTTATTACCGTAACTCGATGAACGATGCTGAGCCTGCCCCCGCGCTCGTTACGGCTAGCAGCGTTCATACGTTGCTGGTCAACACGAACGACGAGGTCGCTGCAGAAAATCTCCGTTCAAGATCAAAGGGTCCCGAGCTCTATTCGGACACAACCACGAACGACGCTGAGCATGCCCCCGAGTTCTTTACTGTTAGAGGCGTTTACACGTCGCTGGGCAGTAAGAACAAAGTGGACGCTGCAGAAAATCTCCGTTCGAGGTACAACGGTACTGAAGCAACCTCGTCTAAACAGACGGATAAAGTTGCGCCTACCCCGGAAGCCTCCCCTCTGACCGGCGAGAAGGATGTAGACAAAGTCCGTTCAAGGTTACACCCAGCAGCAACCGCGGCTAGGGCGCAGGAGAGCGAAGCGGGGCCACGTACAACGCCTACATACTCTACGAATCCCTTGATCGAGCTGTCCCCCAGCACCGCAGCAGTCATCCAAGACGCCCTAGAGACCGACTTACTTCGTGAAGAAGTCAAAATATCACACCAGCACAAAGCGTGGGGCCTCCAGCGTATGCAAGGTTGCAACGAATCCTACTCGATTGACAAACCGGCTTGTCGCTCCCTGTCGGATATCATTCGCGCAAGAAATCTCGATGTCGGCGATACTGTAAGATGTTTGCGTGGAGAAACAGCCCGTGATTCGAGGCCAAATAAGGCACTAGATGTGAGCCGATTGACGCAAGTTCTGGCTGGTTACCCACATCTCGAAGAACTTGTGAAAATTGCGACTCATGGCATCGAAGCCCAGTGGTCTCATACACCAACAGCACGTCGACCTCCTCCGAAAAACCATGGGTCGTGTAGACGCAACCTGAGAGCGGTCACCAAAAGCATTCGCGAGGGTCAAGATTGTGGTCAATACTTGGTGGTGGAGGGGGACATTCTCTCCCGTTGGCCCTCTGTAATTTGTAGTCCTCTAAGGGCAGTGGAGAAGTAAGACGTCGACCCTTCAATCGAAGTCAGGACGATTCATGATCTATCTTACCCCAGGGGTGACTCAACCAACTCGTCGTACAAGACGGACTCAGTATCGACAATTAATTATGAGCCGATCACAAAAATTGCGCGTCGTATCGTATATCTAGCGAGCCGTGGTGATTCATCTTGCATTCGTATGCTAAAAAGTGACGTCAAGGGAGCATTCCGACATTTACGCACGTGCGCCTCGCAGGCGTTCCGCATGGCTGCATTCGTGAAGGAATTAAATATCCTGCTGATCGACATGGCCGCTCCCTTTGGCTGGTCGGGCTCCCCTTCATTCTACAGCTTATTTGGGAGGGCAATATCCTGGCTGGTATCCACCAATTTTCCCGCGTCAGTTTCCAATTCAGTCGACAATGAGCCATTTTTTGGCTATGAGTGGGTCGACGACCACATACTTGTCGAGCTTGATGTTGGAGATTGACTACTACGCGCAGAGGCAATGCTACGACATGCTATGCTTGCAGTGCTTGGTTCTCGATCAATTAACGAAGCAAAATTTTCTGAGTGGAGCTCCGAATTGGTGGCGCTGGGCCTATTATGGAATACGACTAACCAGACCGTCTCCATTCCGGACAACAAGGTCATTAAGGCTCTCATGAGAGTCACTACGATGTTATCGCAACAGTCAGCAACTAAAACGGAGCTTCAAAAACTATTGGGGTCACTGCGGCACGTGGCAATCTGCTTTCGAACCTGCAAGCCTTTCTATCAGCGGCTGCACTCGACATTGTTAGCTATATCACGATTCGCGAAGACTCAGTTATCCGAAGGAGCTCTATGCGACTTACAATGGTTTCAGCACATACTGGCTCATGGACACTTGTCAGCCCTCCCAATAAGCATGTTCGGAGGTATGCCATCCCCCGATGTGGCGCTGTATATGGATTCATCCAACATCGGGCTAGCAGTGTTGGACCCCGCCGTGAACAAGTTCATTCGACTCAAATTTGATTCGGAAGAAATAATTATGATGAGCCAAAGCGAGTCAACCGAAACTAATTTCTCGATCAACGTTCGTGAGCATTTATGCATGGCGCTGTCACTGTGGACGTGGGGACCCGTTTGGTACGAAGCCTCAGCGGGTAGAATGCTTCACGTGAAATGTTGGAGCGACAACATGTCTGCGGTGCAATGGTGCAATCGGCTTCACTCAAAGAATCCAATCAGCCAGGAAATTAACAGAGCGATTGGCCTAGCAGAAGCCTTTTTCAACCTGCGAGTTTCCGCTGACCACTTGCCTGGGTCAACTAACTGGATGGCGGATGCAGCTTCACGGGCCTGGACGGAACCCTACAAATCTCGGTGGTCTAACTTTTCTGTGTCCTGGCAGGAAACACAAATCCCCCCAGCCTTACGGAAACTCTACATGAGCTTTTCACGTCACTTCAAGCCCGATCACTGGCCGAGACATCGAACGTCAAATACGCCGGAACGTGGTCGCAGTGAACGCGGTGGTGTCAATTCATGCACCTATCAGAATGGCTGCCAGCAGAACAAGAACGGCATTCGTACCAACTCGCACTCTATGCAACCTACTGTTGGAAATTCGGTTGGAATTCATCCAACTCAGGCAACACTGCCTCCACCGTGCTCGCCAAACTCAGCCACATCTCGTGGTATCATTGGCGATTTTGTGGGTACAGCGTCGGTCTCACCCCCGGGCACAATCTCGCTATCGTCGGCATGCGCCGCGAAGACCCCCCAGCAAACCCAAAATTACCGGTCACTTTCCAGTTTCTCAAGCGTATGCACAAGTGGCTCGATTTCAAATCAGCCCAGCACCGAGTCATATGGGGGGCTTCGGTGCTGGGCTTCTTCTTTCTATTACGCCGGTCAGAATATCTAGCAGACGGCTCAAAGATCAAGTCGTATGCTATCCGAAGAAGCGACCTGCGTTTTCTGGATTCTAATGACAACGAGCAGTGCTCCCTACATCTTGTCGAAAAGGTAGAAGATCGATTCCGCGGTAGCAAAACCGACCAGTTTGGAGAAGGTACTACTCGAGTTCTTGGGAGATCGGGCCACCGACAATGTTGCCCAGTTCTGGCAACTTGGTTCCTGGCACAGCACCATCTGTCAATCGAAGTGAAAGCCGAGACTCTGCTGTGCAAGGTCACAGCTACTCAAAACCTTCAGGTTCGAGACGTGGTCGAAGCCATTAAGGGCACAGCAGCATCGAACGGTGAATTTCCGGAACGATTCGGCTCTCATTCATTACGCAGCGGTGGCGCAACCGCACTATTTAACGCAGGTTTCGACAGTCAGACCGTGAAGATATTCGGCAGATGGAAATCAAACGCAGTTGAGCGTTACACAAGAATTGACTCACGTCTGACAGCGCGCATGTCTAACAAGATGGTGACTTCAACACCACTGCAGCGTTCATAAAGGGGGCACCTCCACGCCACACCCTGGCAGCGGAGGCGCTGGAAATCAAACGCAGTTGAGCGTCACACAAGAATTGACTCACGTCTGACAGCGCGCATGTCTAACGAGATGGTGACTTCAACACCATCGCAGCGTTCATAAAGGGGGCACCTCCACGCCACACCCTGGCAGCGGAGGCGCTGCAATGGAATATCATTTGTTGCCGTTCGTGGCAAGCCCCCACGTAACGATGACAAGCGACGGAAATAAGTCGGTTCAGGACAGTACAAAAGCGAGCGATGCACACGACGAAACGCTGATGGTACAGGGGGTCGCAACATAGATCTCCGTGATGTGGTGGATTGGTAGTCGTCCTTGTGTGGAGATGGCGTGTCGAGCTCCGCCAGCTCACAGCTTACCATTTTGATGTTGATGTTGCCTGTGTTCAGTCCCAATAGTCGATTGACCATTCAATAGATGGTTGCATTTCTAACTACCAGAGAAGGTTGTCACCTGCGAGGTTTCCTCCTCAATCCGAATTCATTCTTCTCTGGGGAACCAAGAGTCTTCCTTTTCGGTCTTCTCCACTCAACGGTCGCTCGCTTCTATCTGCCAGCATCTTTACACCTTCCATGCTGTCATCTCGAATCGCCTTGGGAATCGTTTACGATGTACTTACATACTTCAAAGTTGTAGGGCTTCGACCTGATTAATCATGCTCTTAGAACATCCCCACCGAGATTTGAGTAAAACTAAGCGACCGACCTTTACCTGTCTGTCATAAGGGCCGTTTTGTCATAAGTTCCAGCTATTCTCTGTAATATATTTCAGTCAGAGGTAAGGAGGGATGCGAGTCGAGATGCGATTTTGCAGAATGCAATACCCTTCACAAGTGATCGTTGCGTTTCATGGTTATTCATGTAGGTCTACTTCGAAATTTAGTACCCGCAAAAGACAATAAATTTCGTAAATGTTGCCTGTGTCGTCCGGTCTCAATAAGTTAACACAGGCAATGCTGCACGAGTGTTACTTGAGTGTTGCCTCAGGCCGGTTCCTAACGGGATCATTCCTGGGTAATGCTCCAGATCTACACGATTTGATTAGCCAACGAAAAGCCATATGACACGACTGCCATGACTTCGTGATCTTGGACCGGGCTCGTGACCCAATTTGATATCATGGGGTCACAAACCAAATTGTCGCTTTTATTGGGGATGAAGATAACTCCTATCATCGTGTGTCTCGCTGCTGCTGTGGTCGTCAGGGAGTATCAGCGCCGCCGAGCTGATGTAGTTCCGCGCAAAGGCTTGGACTGCGAACGGCATCGCAACCGCCTGGTTCAGGAGGGGCAATTTAAGCGTTTTTATAGGATGGGTGTAGCTACTTTCGAGGAGCTGATGGAATCTCTAGCTCCTATGCTTGAGCGAGATGAAGTCAAGTCGCTCAACTGAACTAGTGCTGGGCCGATAACACCAGCGAACAAGGTGCAAATGACAGTGTCGTGGCTTGCAGGAAGCTCTTACCATTCAGTTCGCACGCTGGCTGGCGTCAGCAAGTCGGAGTTTTTGTGCCCACCCACGCTACAAGATCGTCCCTCCTCTGGGGTGTGTCGGGTGCGTAGATGGATGGCTGTGTCGAATCAAGGCTCCAAGTGCCAAAGAAGTCCTGATGTTTTCGTATTCTTTTCGGGTCACTATCGGACCTACGGAATTAACGTCCAAGCAATGTGTAATGCGGCATGCAAGTTTACGGGCTACTGCTTCAACCCCCCTGGAAAGGTATCGGACAGCGCAGCTTTCAGGAAGTGGTCTCTGAGGGAAGTCATATCCAATCTTCCGTTTAGATACTACATCATTGGAGACAACGCGTATATACTTCCTTCTTCTATGCTGGTGCCTTTCGCAAAGCCAGAGATAAAATCGGCGAAGCCGTCTGACTACAACTTCTATCTTTCGCAACTGCGTATTCGAATCGAGATGGCATTTGGTCTACTTGCCAACAAGTGTCAAATTTTTAACCGACCTCTTGCTGTCGACTTTGTCCACCAGTGAAGGGCAATATTGCGTACTCATATTAATGAAGACCCAAGAAACCACAGAATGAATAATTCCATTAGTTTGCATTATGCCTGACCATATTTCTTACGATCGCACGGCTTCAACAGTGTAGACGTCCCACATGTCCTTGTTGTACATGAAGAACATGAGCATCTCTAGCGTCGATGCATCCATTCGCTTCCTCAGGTCCGAGTAGACCAACTTGGCTGCAGAAAAAATCTCTCACCCTCGTTAGAGGTGGGAGGTACGAACACCACGTCAGCGTACCTCGAGCGCTTGGCGACCTTGCGTCTCTTGAACGCCTGCTGGACGATCGAGTGGTCCGAAGGCGGCGTAGGCTGGGAACCTGCCGCCTCGTAGAGTCGAAAGTCAGCACATGCGGCACGCTCCGTTGGGGTGAGGGCCTCCCTGCGTTGCAGCTTGACGATGCCACCTTCGAGGGCAACATTGTTGACGATTGCTGCAGTGGCAGAGAGTCGGGACTTCAGTGTCGGGTAACGGTGGATTACCTGGTCGAACAGACGTCGGACGCCGGAAAGCGTCAAGGTTGACCGCTGTAACGTCTTCGTCACCCCCTCAAAGTCGTTGAGCACTTTTAGAAGCGCATGCGTCCTTTCGGACTCAGCTCTGCGAAGCAAGAGCGGCTGGATGCCAAATTCGACGAGGGTGCCATGGCCCAGAGAATTCGCCGGCTCAAGTTTAGTGTAGCGCTGGACCATGGCATGTGTACTCGACCACCGGGTGTCGTTACGTACGAGAGGTGACAGTTCCGTTACACGACGAAGAATTGCGCGACCCTTGATGGTGCGCAGCTTGGTCATCAGCGCATGAATCTTCGTCAGGAGAGTCTCGTAGTCGGTCAGATAGTCGGTCACAGCCAGGTTAAACCTGTGCGATGCACAGCCGACCATAGGAAGAGCACCTTCGCGGCTTCCAATGTACTGATTCACGTTGCAGTTGTCAGCCACCATGAAGTGCACTGCCTCCCAAGGCTTGTTGTAGCGTGATAGCGTGTCAGCGACGAGGTCGCTTTGAGCCCCGAGATCCTTCTCCACGTCAAGAGGGCAAAATGCCAGCAGCACGAAGCGACGAGTGTAGCAGTCGGTGTCGTCATAGTAGTCGGGGCCTTCCCTAACCTCAGTTCCATGGCACATGTCCGGGTCGTTGAACACGGCAAAAATGGCGATGTAGTGGCGGCCATTGAAGGTGGAGCCATCGAGCACGAGGCCGAACGTGGGCGGAAGCTCTTCAGCAACCCTAACCTCCGCAAACTGGTGCACCCGCATCAGGTACATCTTCAACGTCTTTTCGCTAATCGAGAACAGCGATGCGTTTTTTCTCGTCATCTTGCGCTCGATGAAACTCAGAGGCAGACGGTCCAGCACGACCCACTCACACCAGCGGAAAATGGTACGCGTTTCGTCGTCGACAACGCGTAGGAGGAGTGCGTTGCGGTCCTTCGCGGCTTGAGAAGCATCTTCAAGATAGGTAGGGTGGTTGGTGCGGAGATGCGTGATCAGGTTGGTGTAGCCATGAGCACTCTTACACGTCTTCGAGCAGGTCAAGCACATAAACTCTTCCTTGGACTTCTTGGTGAACATCAGGCTGCAAACTAGCTTGTTGCTGAGGGGCTTGGTGTTGGATGGCATCGGGCCGAGTTGTTTTCAGGTGCAGTGGTTGGTAGAACTAGGCAAATCTAATTCTGACAATAATTCCGTGCAAAATAACCGACGGCAAAACTTTTACCATAGTTTAAGTAGTATAATGGGCCAAGTGAAAAAG